>QANW01004282.1:462060-524055 GCA_003254865.1 Dryas drummondii
AATTGCTCTGCACTCGCCTAGAGATGACTCGGCAGTGTATGACCAGCACATGTATACAATTGCTCTGCACTCGCCTAGAGATGACTCGGCGGTGTATGACCAGCACAGGTATACAATTGCTCTGCACTCGCCTAGAGATGACTCGGCGGTGTATGACCAGCACAGGTATACAATTGCTCTGCACTCGCCTAGAGATGACTCGGCGGTGTATGACCAGCACAGGTATACAATTGCTCTGCACTCGCCTAGAGATGACTCGGCAGTGTATGACCAGCAGTTTCCCGGGTACTAGTGTGGCGTGAGATTTCAGTTTGTGGAGCATTTTGAGAAATGAAATTACAACAGTAAATATTTTAAATGACAGTTTCAGTAGAGTTTTGTGTTTTTATTTTAGTTATTTTAACAGTTTTACAACTTGAAAATACTATTTAATCTTCAGAGTTCGAACCACAGATTTGAGATGACTTAAAAATGGATTTGAGAAATAGTTTTAAAGTTGAAGGGTTTCAAAGAGCGTCGTGAGTGAAATTGGATAGATGTTTGTTTGTACCGTGTGTTGTATGGCTTTTGTTCGTTAGGACTTGGGCTGGTTAGAACTTGGTAAGGTTTAGGCTTGAAGCTTGAGAAGGGAAGCGAGGGTGATTATGCCATGAGGTTATTAATTAGGATGTGAATGTTTGAGGTTGATGTTGAGGTTAATAGTAACGATTAGGCAATTGATTTGCAAGAATACTTTATTATTATTATTGATGAGATTTGATGTGCATATGAGGAGTTTTTGATTACCTTGATGCTTGGATGATTGGTGGTGGAATGTTTTGTGATTAAGTAATTATGGATATGGATTGTTTTTGAGTTTGGGGATTGAGAAAATTATTGAGGACAATTATTATGTCACTTCACTCATACGAGCTCTAGTGAGCTTACCGGGTTTGTCATATAACCTGGTACACCATGGATGTGGTGTATGATTTGTGTTTTGCAGGTTAAGCAGGCTGAGAAAGCAGTGGGGAAAAGACGATGCAGTGGGACCCAGAGAGATTTATTTAATTGTTTTTACTAAGTGGTTTGTTTAAAATGTTTTTGACAGAATTATATTTACTTACGTTGTTGTGCATGGCTCAAAAGTAAGAGAAAACAGATTTAACAGTTTGATGTTCAGTATTTTCATGGGCCCGAGGTCCGGGGTGTTTCAACCATATATACTCTATATACCTAATACTCTTTATACTCTATAATATATGCACTAAATCCTATGCATTCTATATTCTTTAGGATATGAAGCATATGATATAAGATATTAGAGTTTAGGTCCTTTATGGTATTTTTAATTATTTTTTATATAGAAATGTTTTAGGGTTTAGGGTTTAGGATTTAAAAATAACTAAATCAACCACAAGAGTCAAACCAAACCCAAAGGAAACTCCAAACTTTTTTTTTTTTTTTCAATTGCCCAAAGGCCCCAAATCCCGATCAACCCTAAAGCCTTTTTTTTTTCCTCTCTTTTTTCTTATCTTTTTTTTTTTTTCTTTCCTTCCTTTTTTTTTTTCTTTCCTTTCTTTTCCTTATAATCTTGAACATCATATATTAATATAACAATCCAAGTTTTCCTTCTTTCCTTCGTGTTCGTCACCCAGACAAGCTTACTGCAAGTCTGTAAATTTTCCTTTCGTTTTTTTTTTTTCCCTCTTTCCTTCCTTTTCCTCCTTGCCCGTGACTCTCTCTTTTTCTCTTCCTCTTCACAGCCTTCTCTCTCACACTCCTCTATCTTCTTCCCCACCCAGCACCACCCTCCCGACACCCTCCCACCCAGCCCTTCTCCCCCTAAACACTGTAAATGACACTGCCAAATTCGTCGAAATTTCGCCGAAACAATTATGAAAATAAGTTGGGTATTTGATAAAATCTCGGTGACCCAAAAAAATGAAATTTCATTCCTTGGCTGCAGCCAAATAATTCATTTAATATATCATTTTTGCATGCATTAAATTATATAATTATATATTGTATTATAGCAACACAAATATTGAATGCACCTAATACCCTACTTATCAATTGATATTTACTTACACAAATTCATCACCACAGTGGTTGTTCCAGATAAGTATAGGGTATGTCCCTAATACTAGCCGCTTGTTCACGTCACTGGCTGATGATAATAAAACAAAACCACCGAATATGGTGGGCTGAATGTAGGATGACGACTGGCTCATTATTCCATCCTACCACCACAACAATGACATGGTGCCAAATGCTCTAATAGGTGGTAGTAATGAGAATGTTACCTAACATCACGGCAAAGGGAACATGGATAAGTTTGTTGACCTAGTAATCGATGATGATTTGCACAGCGAGACAAGTGATTGCACTTCTCTTACAAAAAAACGCAAGAAGACAAAAAGAGGTACAAATAAACGTAACTTTGGGCTTCATCGACCTGAGAAGGTAGTATTTAATGATAGGGGACAAGCAGTTTTACCTGATGAAACAGTGTCAAGGTACCACTCATGGATTGCAATTCTTGCAAAGTGTCCAGCTAGTTTTCCCATAAATGCAAGAGCTTCAAGACGTTTTCTGAATGAGACCAAGTGGCCTAGGCTTGGAGGGAATTAAACGTAATAGGATTTCTAATTTATATGTTATGAGAACATGTATGACATAAATTAGTGCTATATTCTCTTAGTGTTGCATATTCCATGGCTATGTAGGCAGCAATAGATTGGTCGGATCCTAAGACACTGGAATTGCAAGACAATATCAAAGGTGTGGTGAAGGACAAATTGAATGACCGTTGGAAGGCATAGAAGTCTAAACTGAAGAAGAAATGGTATGATCCATATGTTCTAATGGATGAAAGGTTTACATGTGATGATAATTGTGTGAACAAGCACCAATGACGTAAGTTAGTGGCATGGTGGGACGAGGATGGCAAGGTACGTACTATTCAGTGGTTTGCAATCTAGTAAATTGAGTTATATTATATTTCAATGTATTCTAATGCTAATCTTAAGGTACCAGTTGTTCGAATAAACTAGAAACTCTTAACTACCAACAAGGATAACCGAAAATGGCTAAAGTTGTGCCACACAAGAGGAACCACAACCTTTCGTCAAAAGAGATTTCAATGGGTGTGTTAATTGGCTGCTTTGTTTTGAATGAAATAGGTTTAGAATTTTCAAACATGCATATCTGCTACATTAAAAAAACAAGTATTTTTGCTTTTAGTTCAAATAATTACTTCTTTGTATGTAGGTCTTGTTTATTTTTCATTATTCTAAAGTACTGCTTTTGTATGTAAGGTATTTTATACATTAATTAGTAATTATATGTGCATGACTTTGGCCAGAGCCACTATGACTGCAACATCAATATTAGACATGACAACATACATCTAAAACAAAATCTTATCAAATATTATTGAATATAGCTTTCAATCAAATGCATTGTCCCTTTTTTGTACTATATGACTAGTCTTTTATTTCACATCTTCATTTGTCCAAAAGATATTAGACTGGTCATATAGTACAAAATATTAATATTAGACTGTCCAAAAGATGCTAGATTGGTCATATAGACTCGTGGATTTGTACAAATGCTCAACTATATATTACTGTTTGCATTGTGCTTTCAAAATAAATGAAGCTTTGGCATTATGAATAACATTATAACTATGTATAGTATTATTCCATACAAATATGTAGATATCCTAACAAGTATATCTAATTTGGCCGTCACAAACACATGACGGGCTTAAACCAGACCGATGGACCATGTTCCAAATAGTGTACACCAAACATGGGGAGAATGGTCCTGTTCCGTTTAACGAAGAAGCTGAAAAAACAATTGTAAGTGTAGACTAGCTTCAGTGTGGTTTATAGATGTCTAATGGCTTTGCACTTTGTTAATAAGCTCTGCTGGTATTGCATTAATCATATGGAAAAACATGATATGCAATATATAAATTATAATGCATGAGGAATTTAAGAATAATGATACACTAGTGCTGGATTCTAGTAGAGAAGTGACAGTTGAAGTTCATGATTTGATATTTGTGAGCATGTTTGGACCTAAGCGGCTCAACACTGTTTGAGGTTATGGTGTTGGTGTGACATGGGATGATGTTCCAGAGATAGTAACTGAGAAACATGGTGTATCTCGTCATATGGAAGCATTGCATCATGAGCTTGAAACACAACGGGCAGCAAATGAGCAAGTACAGACATAAATGGCTTTAATTAGGAAGGAGGCAGCTGAGAGAGAGGAAAATTACCATAAAAAGTTTGATGACCTTGAGGGACGTGTTTCAAATCCCTTTGGTTAAATCCTTGCAGCTGCTGGACATATCCCACTTGAATTAATTGATGTAGCAAAATTCCTCAAACTTTTGAAGCAAGCAGTCAAATCAACATGTCAAACAAGCACAACACATGTGGATATTAATGGGATGTCAACAAAGGATTGCTATGTACCGTACCTGCCTTCTAGTCCACCCACATTCTAAATCCTTTGACTGGTTAGTATTTTATGTTTTGAAGTGAAACTTCGAATATTAGTATAATTAGATAATAGTAGGGTGTTTTCGCTTGACCTTGTTGATGGATGGAAGTACTACCTGTTTTGCTGAGAATTGGTAGTTGGATCCCAAAGGGGAGATGATTAATATTTTGTGCTGTTAAGGATTTTAACACTGGATGCTTAGCTAGGTTCATCACAGTGGTGATCATCTTCAGTTGTATTAAAGTGATATTGTACTTGGGATTTGTCAATGAATTTGTATATATGATATAACAATGTTGTGAGAAGTGATTTGTGTATGATCGAACTAGATATTGTGTATATATTCCTTTAATAATAATGCAGTAGATGGTTAATGTCATATAATAAGTATATAATTATTTTAGGGGGTTTTATTGTGCAAATATTTGTAATTAGCTTCTTATAACTATTTAATATTTTTTAATATCATTTGAAAGTGTTTTTTATTTTTGGCGAAGGTGTTCCTATGATCCTATCCCTTTCCACTAAAAAAAAAAAAAGTGATGATATGTACTAAATAGTACATATACTAAAATAAATATGCACTAAAGAAGTACAAATAGCCATGAAAAATAATACTTAAATATATACATTGGCCATGGTTGGCCTTAATAAAAAAATAATTTACTCACTCATAGGTCACTGATGGTGAGTTTTCTATAATAAAAGAAATTATTATTAATATAAATTGAATGAGAGTATTGTGATGTGACCAGCCGGATTTGCAGAGTTTATTGGATTTTTGGATAATTAAAATTAAGTAAATTAAGTTTTTCATTGTGTCAGTATGTACTGGGACCCACTTCAAAAAGGGCACCGTTGAGTTTTGAAGTTCCTAATTAATTCTTATTAGAGACTTCAACAAAGCCCATCCAACCTTGGTCCGTGTCAAGGCAGTGTCCAAAGGATATATGGCACTGCAAACCGTGCCCATTTTAAACATAAGGCACCGCAATAGACAGTGGTGTATCCTTGATGTTTTAGTAGTGCCCTATCCTTTTTTTCAATTAATTTGGACAACTATTCAGCTTCCCCCCCAAATCAGGACTCCTCCTTTCTCCTAAACCATTTTGATCCTACGTACTATTTCATTTCTTCCGTCTCTTGCACACCACGTTGTGGCTAGTTGAACTTGGTTCTCTTCTACTTTCAGGTACGTACTCTCTCTCCCTCTCAATCTTTCTACAACTCCTCATCTTTGAAGAAAATACTACTAATCCCACTTAATTAGTTAGCAAGCCTTCATGATTATGAGTATTTTGATTCGGGTTTACCCCACTACTTATTGGAGACCTCAGCAAAGCTCATCTAGCCTTGGTCCGTGGCAAGGCAATGTCCAAAGGATATAGGGCACTATGAACCGTGTCCATTTTAAACATAAGGCACCGGAATAGACAGTGGTGTATCCTTGATGTTTTAGTACTGCCCTATCCTTTTTTTCAATTAATTTGGACAACTATTCAGCTTCCCCCCCAAATCAGGACTCCTTCTTTCTCTTAAACCCTTTTGATCCTACGTACTATTCCATTTATTCCTTCTCTTGGACACCACGTTGTGGCTAGTTGAACTTGGTTCTCTTCTACTTTCAGGTACGCACTCTCTCTCCCTCTCAATCTCTCTGCAACTTCTCATCTTTGAAGAATATACTACAAATCTCACTTAATTAGTTAGCAAGCCTTCATGATTATGTGTATTTTTTATTCGGGTTTAGCCCACTACTACTAGAAGGGAATAATTTGATTTATTTTCTTTGTTTTTCAAGAATAAGAACTTGAATCAAGATTATGAAAACAGAGAGTGAACTTAGAGAAACAATTTCAATCTTGAAGTTGATCTTTGTTTAATATGTGTTTAGTTTGTTGTTGTTCTCTTTTTGTTTTCCTTGAATGAGTTTCTTTTATTCTGTTGTGATTTCTGTGTAAAGTCTATGAATTGGAGGAATTTTGATTGTTTCTTATGGAATTAGTTGGGAAAATTTGTATTTTTATTGGAGAATTAGGAATGCAGATTTTCAGGTGTAAGACTTAATATATATATATATATATTGGAGAATTAGGGATGTACCTTGTAACTACGGTGAAGGTTGTACAAATATAGACATATATATATATGAAAGACTTAATATTGTTTCGATCTTATCTTGTTTTATACTAATTATGTATGCTTATATCAATGTACAAAGATAGGTTCAGTTCGTATTCCTTCTTCACTCTGCGGTGTAGTGGGCTTGATGACAACATATGGACGGACAAATATAGGAGGGTGAGTTCTTTAACTTTTAGGTCAAGGTCAAACATTATTTCTACACTACATGTCACATTTTTCCCTTAGCCTCTATTGTGTCCCTCCAAAAGTTTAATTTTAAATGAACTTCTATTCTGGTTTATCTTCTAAGATATTGTCATCTCGAAAAAGCGTGCACCAACGAATATCATCTTGAATGAATCTAGTAAGCTTAGCTCATCAATTACCAATGAAAAAAGATAGGGGTTTAGTGCTAAGACAATGTAAGCACCACTAGTTCTCAGACTAGCAACTATTGCCTCATATATATATTTAATAGAATTAGTATGTTGAAGAGAACTCATTTCCTTTCTAGGACCTACTACATTACTCTCAAGAGAACTCTATCATGAGGTTTTAATAAATCTATAAAACTGTATAAAGATCTTTTTCTTTTTCTCTATATCTCCATTAACCTTAGTAGGAAAAATAGCTTTCAGTGCAAATCTTCCTCATTCAACAGGTGATATTTATCTCATACAAAAATGATTTTATGTTTATCCACTTCTTTTGCTTCACAAATCATTATGTGATGCTGGGATTGTGGAAATTATTGGACTAATCGCATCTACAATGGAAGATGTCATTCTATTGTAAGCAATTCATCCTTGTGAACGTACATGTTCTTTCTTATTGGTTGGTTCTTGGTACCACCCTTCTCAATTCTCATGATCTGTGATAAACTTCTCATATATGTATGCTTTTCTTTCTCAACCCTGAACACAACAATAACGCACGGCCCCCTTGTCAACTGATGTTAGAGGATCAGAGCAATAGATCACTAGAATGAAAGAGTTTAGTCACAAACAAAAATGAAAGACAGAAATATAGGACTTGATATACACAATTTAATTGATGATATGTTTAGATTTGGTTATGTTTTATTTTTAAACTTAACACTTACTTTAATATGTGCTTATTCGAATAAAGAAAGTTAAATTTGATTGTTTCTCCTTTGCAAATCTCATTGACCCCTCCGAACCTCACATTTTCCATACAACCACGGACACTGCTGCTCTCATTTTGACAACAACTTTATTGTTTTGTTTATTTCTCATACAGTCTAACCTTGAATATTGCTATTTCTCTAGGTACTATTCTTAGCTCCATTTCCAGATTTGACCGATGTAGGTGTAGCTTCTCTAATTTCTTTCTCATATCATAAATTTTTTCAGGTAGAGGTCTTTGTTTTGTGGGTGTTGTTTTTCATACAAATTTTTGAACATCAATATATTACATAGCCATTTTAATTGTGCAGTAACTTCTAGTGATCCATTGTCGTGAAAAAGCCAATAAAAAACTTGGTTGATCTCTGTCTCAAATTTATTTTCAAGGTACGCAACTTGGAAGTTAGAAAATATATATATATATTATATACATACCCTTCTTAAATGGTTGCTTTGTGATTTTTAGTCGATCTATATGTAGGATACAAATAAATTGGTAATGTTTGAGAAATATATGAGATATCTTTTTTATGTACTTTGGGTGTATGAAGTTTAAGTGTTTGGAAGTCATCGTCAAATTGTACCAAATAAAGGTCTTGGGGGGTTGGAGCGATAATTCTTTCTCTATGTTGTGGGATTTTATAAAACAAACTTATCCCGAAGGGGAAAGTTTGCCAAAGTCTTTTTATCATGCTAAAAAGCTTATCACAGCGTTGGGGCTGGCTTACGAGAAAGTTGGGGCTGGCTTACGAGAAAATCAATGTATGCCCTAACGATTGCATGTTATTTTGGAAACAAACATCAAATTTGAATGAGTGTTCCCATTGAGGTGCCTCAAGATATAAAGCTCGTGCTGACGAGGATACTTTTAGTAAGAAAGTACCAGTTAAGGTTCTTCGTTATTTTCCTTTGATACCAAGATTGCAGAGGCTTTATATGTCAAAGCATACTACTAGACATATGAGATGACATGAAACTAAATGTCCCAATGATGGATTCATGAGGCACCCAGAAGATTCTCTAGCTTGGAAGCATTTAGATGCTCTATATCCTAGCTTTGGGTCATAGATTCGTAATATACGCTTGGAAGCATTTATACGCTCTATATCCTATAAGTTTTGTTGTACTAGTCATGCTTGTTATTGTGTGCAGGAAAAATGTGAAAAAGAATGCTAGTAGTCGTGCAAAATTAACGATGGATCATACTGGTGGCACAATGACCTTTGCACGACATCGTGCCAATTTTGTAAGTATTGAATTTAATTATTAAGTTTTAGCTAGCTATATATGGGAATTTTCCCTTGGTTTATATGATTGTTATGCTTGATATTCTAAGTAGTATGAGGCCCATTTGCTCTATATATATATTATGTAACAATGTAGTCTCAGGTGGAACAAAAATAAAGCATGCATGTGCATGCGTAGGTGTGTAAACATAAATCAGAAGAATCCAAATTAATGCACTCACAATTGGAATAAATTATAATCTGTCTTAGATTTCTTAATCTAACTTGCTAACTTTTGTATACTTGCGTAGAAATTTGAAAATTATGTTATTATTATGCATCACAATAGGAGAAAGAATATGGTCATCCCTTTGATGAGATGAAATTTTTTTAATATACTCATGGACGCCGACACGAAGATGGTCGCCCGTATATTGATATTGTCTTTGAGCAATTGCATGTAAGTTTGACAAATATTTAATAAGTTTTAAACCATTTGTAACGATTTATGATTAATGACCATTATATTAATAAACTTAAATTTCTATTTTTATAGGAGAAGACGAACTAATAATTGAAACAATTGGCCGGTGATGAAGAGCCGACACTAGAGTTGTGGCAAAAGGCCTATGCTAAGGTAAGGGGTCTTGAGCAACGAGATAATGTTCGTGGTTATTCCCTTGGGGTGACTCCTAATATGGTGTCGTGGGTAGAAACTCGGGAGGCATCATCATCTCAACGACCAAGAAAAAGAGATCGTGAGTATTATGAGATGAAGTCACAATGTGATGAGGTAAATGCAAAATATGAAGAGGTGAAGGAAAAATATGAAGACTTGAATAAGAAATTCCAACAATCAGCAGGAGAGATGGCTCAGATGAGGGAGTTACTACATGAATCATTGGCCCATTTGTATGGGACTTCACAGGAGTTGCAATAGCTGAGTTCTCAGCAGCAACCGCCCCATTATTACTATGGGCCACCACCAACCTACCACCATTCACAATCTTATGTGCAGCTATCTTTTATGCATGCGAGTTCTCAGTAGCAGCCACCCTAGTTTTACTATGGGTCACCCAACCAACATCAATCATACTCATCGCAAGGTTTTACTAGAATGCTTAGTGATAGTACATCAGCTGGCTCGGCATCGCATGACTTTACTCAAATGAATTGTAAGATTTTAGCTGGCTTGCAACATGTGGGTCGCTTGGGATTCTTGGTGAGGCTACATCTACCTCTACACCACAAGGCTTTAGGGGGATGCTTGGTGAGACTCCGAATGGACCAACAGATTTCGTAGATCAATTTCTACAGGTTGATCGGGTTGAGAGGACTAGACAATAGACATATGTGAGTGTTTTCATTTTTTGTTATTTGATTTTGTAGTAGTGGCGGAATTATGTGTGACGCTATTACTTTTTTATGTTCTTTATAATTTTTTCATGGCATTTTATATTGATAGCGATGAAGTTGTATGTGACACTCAGATTTCTTAACAATTAGGCTTGAGTTCTTTAGAAAAATAGTTTTTAGATGGAGACCAAGAGTGTTTTAAATTTATAAAAAAATCATTTTAATTCATAATAAAGTCGTTTAATTTATAAGAAGTTTTTTTAAATTCATAATAAAGTTCTTTTAATTTATAAGAAAATCATTTTAATTCATAATAAAGTCATCCCCCGATTTGAAGGATATTTCTCCTCCTAAGGTATAGAGTGGGCTTTGTGTTCAAAATCCCGGAGTTAAAACCTAACATAAAGCCGTCAAAGAAAAAAAATAAAATGACTTGATTAAAAACTCTAAATCACTACCGGTGTTAGTCTAAGAAAGACTTATAAAATGGATTGGACTCTAAGTCTCCCTTTTGGGATTGATTTATTAATAATATTTTATATTTTAATTTAATATTAATATCAAATAAATATCATATGCAACAAAACAAAAACAAAAAGCAGGTTATGTAGGTGTAGATTTTTCAATAGTATACAAAATATATATAATTTTCAGATTAATTTTAATTTGATTTATAATAATAATAGAGACGAATGTTAAGTGCCTCTAAAATAATTCAAACTTAATCAAGGAATTAATATAAGGCGGATACTAAAGTGGCCCTAATAATTTTTGGATTATTTAAATTTAATTTATAATAATAATATAGGTGAATGCTAAGTGCCTCTAAAATAATCCAAACTTAATCAAGGAATTACTATGAGACGGATATTAAAGTGCCCCTATAATTTTTTTTGAATTAATTTGGGGTGATTATTATCTGCCCCTAATTAATTTTCAAATAAAGTAGGGGCAGTTATTATTCGGTCCCGAGTATTAAATTAATCCGGTTATAATTAAAGGTAACGCCGTATAAATATATGCTCCTATTGTCATTGGGGCAGATAGATAGTGACATCTGCCCCTAATATTAATTAGCGACAATTACAATAGAGTCGTTTATTATTTCCGCCTCTCTCACTGCCCCTATACCATTTAGGGGCGCCCGTACTATTTTTTGTAAAAATGAATCTTTTCTGTCCCCGCAACCCATTTTTCTTGTAGTGTATATTGCATTGGATTTTATCGGACCTTCCCATGAAAATTTGTCATCTGTTATCCAATCCAAATATGTTAGTTTTTCAATTTTCAAATCCAATAAAATCAGTCAGTCATCTAACCAATTAAATTACATTGAATTAGATTGAATCCATCTATTTGAGTGGATTGGATTGAATTTTGAACACCCCTAAAAAAGAACAATATTGTGTGGCCTTTTTGGCAGGCATGGGGCTTCTACTGACCTGGGCATCAAATGACTTAGCCCATTATCAACAGGAAAGTTGGGCCCCTTGTATAACAAGTCTGTAATATTTCTTCTTTTCATTCTGGTGAGGTGGAAGCCGAAGCCCAAATAACCCAAAAAAACCACCTTGGCTTAAAAACGTCGTCGTACTAGCAGTGTGCAGTGTAACCTCTTAAGTCGCTCGCTGATTAGCGCGGGCTCGGGTTTCCACTGCGCTGGTGATGCTCAATGTTGAACCCTAATAGGGTCCGAGCCACAGCCTTGATTGGTGAGTGAGAACCTTCTCTCTACCCATTTACCCTTTTTTCCGTTGTTTGGCTTCAAAACTCAAAACATTCTGAGCATTACCCTTTTCATTCCTTCCAGGTGAGCATGGCTTCATTTCGTTTGCAGCAAAGCTCAGGTACTTAGAACCACATTCTTTCATTTTCCTTCTTTTTCAACTTTACCTGTTTTATCAAGCTCCTATTGTTTTTTGTTTATTTTTAATTGTATGATAGCAAATGGTTGTGGGATTGAGATAAAAGAGAAAACAGACAACCGACTTTGTATGCATTATTGATGTATAGTGGATATGGTTTCCAATTTCTTATTAAGCTGTTTTTTTCATCTTTGTTTGAATTGTCCAATGCAAAGGGACTTGGGTTTGTGGCTTTGTGCCAAAGTCTTCACTTTAGTTGAATTCCCCAGTTTAGTTATTTACAAACATTTGAATAAATTACTTCTCAAGCTTCTTTCAAGTTTCTGCAGTCTCTGTCAACAATGAAGCTAGTGTTGACATTTGCTGAATTCAAATTTGTAATCTTTTTGTACTTACCATGGCAATTTCTGTTTGGATCTTTAGAAGAATATCAACTTACTATTTTGGTGGCAGATGCAATGCCAGGATAGATAATTCTATCAACCTAATATGTGCGAGAGCTTTGTCTTGCATAAGACTTTTGCCCATTTCCCAATCAGAAGAAATCAAGACCCTACCCCGGTCCTTTCATTCATCTTCTGAAGATGATGACTTCTCAGAATTGGGCTCCCCAGTGCCTAAAGCTGTAAGTAATCCTCCAAAATTGATGACAGAGAAGCCTGAGCCTTATAGGGTATGCTGACAATGTCCTGACTGGATGTTGAGTGTGTGTGTGTGTGTCTTTTAGTTCTTTTAATATATACTTGTACAATGTAATGTAGTTACTCACTTCGCTTGAATTTTCATGATTATTACTGAATTGAAAATCTCATGTGTTCTTACAAATCTCAATTTCAATTTCAAGCAGAAAACTAATCGTACTGGAAAATCATCTGGAATGCCTTCAAAAAGCAACACCAGCTTGAAATGTGATTCCTCAAAACCAGGTAACTCTTCTCCAACTATTCATTCTAAGCTTGAGAACTGAAACAAACAATGCTTATAGATCTATTGTTAACCATAATGATGCTTCCGACTTTTCAAAGTCCAGCTCAATTACTATTGAGAACATACCTTCTGTGGTCAATGTTCCCCTCCCTTTCAGCATTAATGAACATTTCACATGCTTCAATGAGGGTGTGTTTCATGTAATGTTGATACTTGAGTAGAGTTTTATTTCAGTATACTCTTCAATCCCGCTCCTCAAATCCTCCTTTCCATGGCTGTCTAATAAGTATTTAATGCGCATGTTTTGAGAGTGCAGAATCAAGCAGGAGAGCGAATTTGGCTGGTGAGGTTGTTGTTGGAAAGATCTTTGATCTTTCAGTTCTTCCACTGGATAAACAAGAGGCAGTTACCATTAGAATTACCAGCATTAACTCAGAGACCACTGATTCTGAAATACACACAATGTGCACGTGCTTTGGTAATTTGGAGGGGCTTGTGAGGACTAAAGAAGATGCAGTGGATGCCTTGTTTAGCGTTAAAGACAACTCAGAAGCACAAAACATAATTAGAAAGTAAGAAGATACTTATATTTCTTTATTCTTGGTTGCATTTGCATTGTTATATGCCACTTCTTTATCCCTGATTTTCTAAATATAGATTTAGATAGAGTGCATTACAGCATTTGTTTAAGTACTACTTTTGGCTGACATGCTGGACTGGATATCATTTGTTTTTAAGTTCTGCCTTGAGAAGTATGACCTTTACCTTATAAATTGTTTTAGATAATCTTTGATCAAACACCGAATCAGGTCTTAGTAAAGTAAAGAAAAATGTAGTTGCTTCAAGATGGTGGTGGATTTGGTGTCAATCATATGCCCCTAGTTTATATTCTTTTTTGTTTTATATGATATATGTGAATGAATAATTTTGCATGGTTTGTTCTCATTTCTTTATATGTGTATGGTTGTCAGATTGAATAATACAATCTTGAAGGATCACATGTGGTCAGCTAATTTACATCCGAAAGATACTGCGCCTGCAGTGATGAGCGAGCAAACTGATGCTGACCGTGAATTGGGACCGTATTTAAGCCGTCATTTGGCTAACTTGAGAAAGCAAATCATTGTGAAGGCACTGTGTGCAGAAGACTTAGAGCATCTACATAATGCCTTGTTCCACCTTGTGGCTCATCCTGACACCAGCAGTAGTATTTCCAAAGTCAACGATGACTGAGCTGGGGAAACTATGCCATTGCTAATGCATTACATAGTGATTAGTGGATATTAGGAGAATTTTGAATAGTTGAATGCTGATTTTGGATGTCATTCTTTGGTTTCTGATTTTGATTATCGGAAAGAAATGCTTATGGCACTTCTCGATTATTATTTTATAGAGACAGACTTAAAAGGTTGATGCCTAATTGAGTTTATTATTAGAAAATTTTCTTTATTCTTTTAAAACCAACCTGAGATAGAAAGTTGACCGATAGACAATTGTTTTTTCTTTTTTGCTGGGAACGATAGACAAATTTGATAGCAACAACAGTGACTGGTTTTGGATACCATTAAAATATTAGAAAGTTGTTTAATCTTTATAGGTAACAAAGAAAAAAAATACATCAACAATTTTTGTAGCATTGAAAGTGGTAGATATTTTTGTACACTAAAGATTATTTTTTCGATTAAGTCAAAGCTAGAAAATTACTTCACAGCATTGATGCAAAATTTTTGCAGCCGCCTCAAGGAACAAAATCTTGCAGTTTTAGAACACCTGGTTTATTATCTTGACGAACTACGTTAATGAACAAATATCAATCAGGTACACAATCGCCAATTAATCAATCATTGCCCACTTCTGTTTTGCGAAGAAAATGGAAGGAAAGAGGGACACCCGTCTCCAGCTCCACGCGTAATTAGGAGTTCAGATCCTTCAAATATTAAGTTATTAACAGAGTCCAGATTGGGCATGAAATCATTTCTTTGGAAATGGAAGCTCTCTGCTCTCAATGTCAGAATGATTTTACATGGCAAATTTCCAATAATCTCATAATAGCGTTAGATAAGCTGTCCCTATCCCCTAGCATAAAGGAGACGATGCACCTCCTTCCAAATTAATGGAAGAAAAACGTACCTTCCAGTTTCCACCCCCCAACAGTTAGCAGCAAGAACTGTGATTCATGGCCTTCTTTTCATATGCCAAAAAGAGAGAACCCAAAAGCTCATCTTGCACTCCAGTTCCGCAAATAATCATGCAAAATACATCTCGCTGAAGCATTTAATCTGCAGAATGATTCCCTTTCACATCCATATTCAACATCCTGCATGATTTCTCTTGTTTAAAATCAGGCTCTGAGATAACCATAGAACACTCTGCAATCGGATATTCCCTTTCATCAACTAAAGACTTCATATAGGAGCATGACCCCTCTTCAGCTTCAATATTTGATACAGGCTCTTGTCCTGAACCAAATGGTAGCTCATAAGATGGTGGGCCAACAGGCTGTGTTCTCATCTGCACAGACCGCAAGAGTGCAGCCCTCCTCAAGTCAGCAGAGTGGCAAATGTCACTAGGTGATGACGGGAATCGCCCCTCCGAATCAGAGCCTCGTTGACGAGGCTGCGAGCAATTGAAATTAGTGACAGTGCATCCATGTGAAGGATGTGAACTAGTCGAACCATTGGAAGGAAACCCTGTAAGTGGCCTTTGGTACCTATATGGAGAGACTGGACTAGAGGGGACGCTGTCAGGTTGAGAGGAGCAAGTGTTTATAGGGTTCTCACAAAATCGAGAGTCATCTGAGTCCTCTGACATTGGTGAGTATTGCAAGGACATCTCATCCCTGTAAACATAAAGTTTGAAAATATAAACAATTGAGCATAGTAGAGGAAATACAGTTTTTTCCCTTTACTAGGAAGGATCAAAATGGAGAATGCAATGCAATTATTATTAAGAGATAACTCATATTTAAGGTGGAAAACAAGGACTTAAGGGAAATTAAATAAGATTCGGGGAAGAGATGCTGAGGATAATTGATGCTAATGTCTTATATCTGGCTATCACTCAAGCTGCCTACTTCCATAAAATTAAAAATAGCAAATCCCTACTATGCAAATCTGCATTTAGACTTTCTGAAGCAATCTGCACCTGTTTCTCGTAAAAAGAACAAGAGCCAAACAAAACCAAAAATGGGTGATCCTTTTTTGTCATTGTGCATTCAAGGATTTGGACGTATATCCATATATTATTGCCAAAACACCACCAGGATTTGGACGTATATCCATATATTATTGCCAAAACACCACCATATTTCCTGGAAAAAGTGGTGATATACTGAATTGCATGTCAAACAGTGCTTCAATTTCTATAATTGTCAGTTCAGTGTGATTTAATGCCATGTATATGAACCTTAAGGCCACCCTGAAGACAATGCTTCCAGTCCGAAACATGGAAGCTCCAAAAGTATGTAAGAACATATGACCCCATATTGCTTGGGGCATGCAACTATAAGATGTCGAGCAAATCTCATACTGTGAACTAATACACAGGAACCTTTGATCTGGCACAAAATTGAAATCTGGGCCCATTATGTAGCTCCAGTGAGTGTCACAACAAAGAAACCATGATCTGTAATCCTATGAAACACTCACTAAGAGACCATGACCTGTAATCCTAAGAAATTTATTAATAGTGCTGTGCCATATGACTTATGAGGTATAATGTTGGCTTGAAAATTTTGGCACAAGCCCCATACATGAAAAAACACAGAGTAAAAGCCCTCAGTAGTGCTAGGACTGCTTCATAGAGAATCTGTATTAAATAAATGTAATAACACCTAGAATTTCAATTTTAAGGCATGTGAAATTATTAAAACAAAGTCCACAATATGAAGCAGAAAGTTATCATAAAAGTTGCACAGTTAATTAACCAAGATAGACATAGTTATGTGAGGAGGAAAAGCCGAACAGTTGAGAAAGGTTTCATTTCAAAACCAAATAATAATTTAAGTAATTTATAAGTAAGCTTGACTTAAGAGTGATATAAGAATTTACCTTGGAGAAAACATGGTTTCGGACCTTGCTGGAGATTCCATGAGATTCTCAGGGAGTGGGTCTCCAACTGTGAGTCCATTCAAACTAGATGCCATTATCTGCAAAAGAAACAAGTTGTGAGGGAATGAAGGACTTAGAAGGTGTATTGATTGAACTCTCTGCTACATTACATAGAGCTAAATGTTCTTCAGTGGGATAAGCCATATGGCCCATATTATTAAAAAAATAAATAAAGAAATTCTAGAGAAAAATCATTGAAAACCCATTAACCACAAGTGAACAAAGAGGCAGCAAATTTCATTCTTGAAAAGGGTTCAAACGAAAACAGAAATTTTTCAAGCATGATTTCATCAACCAAACAAAAACAAAATAAAAAAGACGACGTAGAGAGAAAGAGAGAGAGAGAATAAAGTATACATTTTTAGAAGAAAACAATAAAATTGAAAAAATGATATGCATAAGAAAAAGAAACCTCGCTGAGGTAACGCTTGTGAGAGTGGAAATTGTCGAGGTAAACCTCATCTTCAGGATCTCTGTTTCGCTTTCCACAAGGAGACGATGTTGATGTTGACGTTGGCGATGGTGATGAAGAAGATTCTGCTGCTCCAGCCGAGTTCGACTCTGGACGCATTGCTAATATTACTTATTTATTTCATCCTCATTTTACGAATATGAATTTCCTTGGGAAGTGACAGTCACAGTTTGAGTACTGTCTCTGTATGTAATAACTGGTTATAGAAGAAGATGAAGATCGTGCTTCATGAGCATGACCTCTCTCTATCACACAAACGATCAGAAAGGGGGGCACGCACGAAACGACGCCACTTCACTCCTCCACAAAACCACACTTATAAATAAAGGTTAATTACAGTTTCCACCCCTCAAGTATAGGTCGTATTTTACTTTGGTTTTAATTTTTCTGTTAATTTTGACTATGTGACACATGTATGACTCATTTATCCACATGCACCATAAAATATGGTACATAACAAAAAAAAAAAAAATTAAAACAAGATAGCTAAACTATTATATGTTAAAAATAAAATGAAAGATAACATTAAAACTAAATATAAAAAATTATCTCATTCATCCCTACCTCTCCCTCCTCCCTCATCTCTTATGTTCCCAATTCCTTCATCTTTTCCCATGGTAGATTTGTTCAGTTCCCACTCCTCTCTCGTCACCCAACTCACTTTTCTCCCTCATTTCCTCCGACATCTGATTTCTGATTTCTAATTTCTAACCTTGTAACCTTGTAATTTCTAACATGCTAATCATCACTATTAGGCTTTAAGTTGAGATTCATTCTTGCATTATTATGGTGAATTATAGAAAGGAAGAATGATTGTCGCCATACAGCTGTGTTCGTTGTTGTGGTTGAAATTTTGTCCATTGTGCTAGTTGTCTCCTTGCTCAAAGATGATGCAAAGATTGTCTCTGACGCATTTGAGATTAGTTCTTGGTAAGCTGGGTTTGGGGTTCGGATTGAGTAGTAGACTGCCTGAGGGGTTGAGGAAAATGATGAAAGAGAAAGGGAGGAAGGAGGGAGGTAGGAGAGGTAGGGACAATGAAGAGTTTTTTGTTTTTTCAATTTTTTAATTGATTTTTATTTTCTTGACATACAAATTTAGCTAGTTTGTTTATTTTGTTTTTTTTCCACGTGGTATAAATTTCATGTCCACATCAACGTAAGTGAATCTCACACGTGGTATTATTACTATATGTAGTCAAAATTAGTAGAAAAGCTAACATAAGGGGCACATTGCATTTTTCATAAACTTTAGGTTTCACATTGACCCATTTTGAATATCGAGTACCAAAGTGAAAAATGATCTATACTTGAGATATGTAAAGTGTAATTGACCCATAAATAAATTATAATGATTCTTGTTACTAGTTGTCAGGTGCCTAGCGGGATACATAATAAAACCTAATTGGAGATGGACTAGTGATCCACTAGGCTACATAACAAGACCCAATTAGATCAAGTGGGCTATGTTACCAAAACAAAACATTGGGGTATGTCGAGGAGGAGCAAAACTTTCATGTAAGTTTGTGTGTCTATCTTTAACATAGAATGAGAAAATAAATACAAAGGTGTATACACCATTTACATAAAAAGTTTTGCTCAAAATAAGATTTTTTGTGTATTAATGCTTAAATGTCATTTTACAGTCTAAAACATTATTTTTGGTGCTCATTTGGTGTTTACATCATCTAAACACGTTGAGTTGTGATTTGAAAACATCATGACCAAATAGATCCTAAGACCCCCTATTCTAAGTACATGACTGAAATTTCTAAAATTAAATGAACAGGATCAAAGTGGAAATTTCACAAAAGTACGTATAAAGACCAAAAGTGTCATTTGGCCTTCTAATTTCTAACCGTGTAACCATGTAATTTCTAACATGCTAATCATCACTATTAGGTTGTAAGTTGAGATTCATTCTTGCATTCTTATGGTGGATTCTGGAAAGGAAGAACGATTCTCGCTGTACAGCTATGTTCGTCGTTGTTGTGGAAATTTTTGCCACTGTGCTAATTGTCCCCTTGCTCAAAGATGATGCAAAGATTGTCTCCGACGTATTTGAGATTGGTTCTTGGTAAGCTAGGTTTGGAGTTGGGATCAAGTGGTAGGCAAATCTTCCTAGGGGGATGAGGAAAGGGATGAGAGAGAAAGGGAGGAAGGAGGGAGGTGGGAGGTGGGAGAGGTAGAGACAATGAAGAGTTTTTTTGTTTTTTCAATTTTTTAATTGTTTTTATTTTTTTAACATATACACATTTAGTTGGCTTTTAAAAATTTTTTTTTTCCACATGACATAAATTTCATGTCCACAACAACGTAAGAGCAACTTCAATAAGCTTACATATATTCTAGCTAAATTTGTGCAAAAAGACTTGAAACCTATTTTAGCTAACTAATTTTAAAATCTTACTCCAACAATGTTCTTTATTTTAGCTAACATTAAATGTTTGACTATTTCTTTAAATGTGAAAATGTGACAATAATTTGCTTCAACAGCAAACCAGATTTATTTTATCGTTGTTCAAATTAATGTTTGACTATTTTTCTAAAGCCATATCCTCACTCCCCCAACAGTAAATCAGATTTCTCTCTCTCTTTCTCATATTTCAACTTCCTTTCTCTGCAAACTCTTTTTTTTAGTACCATCTATGGCACATCGTTCATCTGCAAGTCATTATTTCTGTGATATGTATATGAACAATGATAATGAAGATGCTGATGATGAATATGAAGAATCTTTGCTTATGTGTATAGAAGAAGAGAGAGGAAAACCACAACGTCGTGGTTCTATTAAAGGCCATGTTACCATTGAGCGTGATAGAGTTGTTGGTCACCAAAGACTTTTATCTTGACTACTTTGTTGATCCGCCTCTATATGGTGAGCGTATATTTTGGAGGAGGTTTTGAATGAGTAGTCGTCTTTTTCTTCGAATTCAACATGCAGTGGAAAGGCACGACCCTTATTTTGTTCAATGAAGAAATGCTGTTAGAGTTTTGGGCTTGTCGTAACTTCAAAAGATAACGGCCGCACTAAGGATGCTTGCTTATGGTATTGCGGCAGATTACATAGATGAATATGTGAGAATCGGTGAAAGCACTACCATTAAGAGTCTTAGAAGATTTGTCAGTGCAGTTGTTGCAATTTTCGGTGATGAGTACTTGAGATCACCAAATTGCAACGACATCGCTAGATTGCTTGCAAATGGCGAAGAACGTGGCTTTCCTGGCATGTTAGGGAGCATTGATTGTATGCATTGGAAATGGAAAAATTGTCCAACTGCATGAGATGTATTGTGGTCACGTCCATGAACCGACGATTATCTTGGAAGCCATGGCTTTATATGATCTTTGGATATGGCATGCATTTTTTGGGTTACTAGGATCTCACAATGATCACATCAACGTGTTAGAAAGGTCCTTTGTATTCAATGAACTTGCTAAAGGACGTGCTCCTCCTGTTAACTATTCAATCAATGGTCATGAATACACAATGGGATATTGTAATGTCCTAATAATAATAATAATAGATAAATAAACTTTTTTTTTTTTACTTTAAAATTGGGCTAAATTTCTAAGTTTGGGCTTTAGTCCAATTGTCTACAAGATAAAAAGCCCAACTTAAAAAAAAAAATGATGGAAGAAGGGATAACACCAACGTCCATCAGCCCTCTTAATTTGGAACACCTAAGCTTAAGATCAATGGTGATGATCCCTTTAGAGGGATGAGTCATTATTTAAATAATGATTAGCCCCATTTCTTCTTCACTGAATAAGCCAATTCGATGGTTACTCTAACCAAGACTTTGGCTATAAATAAACTGTGTAAGTGTGCTTAAGAACACCCTTAAGAAGCAAAAATGAACATAGAAAAAGAGAGAGCGAGAGAGAGAGAGGGAGAGGAAGAGAGAGAAAGAGAAAGAGAAAGAGAGAGAGAGAAAGAGAAATGGACAGAAAGAGAGAAAGCTTTGAAAGGTTAGAAATTTAACTTCACCATCTTTAGAAGGTTGTTTTTTTTTTTTGGAAGAAGGGATAACACCAACGTCCATCAGCCCTCTTAATTTGGAACACCTAAGCTTAAGATCAATGGTGATGATCCCTTTAGAGGGATGAGTCATTATTTAAATAATGATTAGCCCCATTTCTTCTTAACTGAATAAGCCAATTAGATGGTTACTCTAACCAAGACTTTGACTATAAATAAACTGTGTAAGTGTGCTTAAGAACACCCTTAAGAAGCAAAACTGAACATAGAAAAAGAGAGAGAGAGAGAGAGAGAGAGAGAGAGAGAGAGAGAGAGAGAGAGAGAGAGCTTTGAAAGGTTAGAAATTTAACTTCACCATCTTTAGAAGGTGTTTTTTTTTTCTTTTTTTTTTACAAACTGGCCTTCTTTAGTCATTGGTGGTTTCTCTTACTGTACGAATTACATTTAAGCCTCTATTTAACTTCAGGGAATAGAGAAGAAGGTGAGCTCAAGGAACCATGAGTGTTCTTAGCATTTTGTTTTTTTTTTCTTTTCTTTCTTTTGAAACTTTTATTTTAAATTTTGTTTATACATCTTTGTTTAATGTTGTTAAACTAAAAGGAGGTCATTTATAACCTTATTATAGCCATAGGAATAGGTTTTGAGGGTTGAAAATGAAAGAAAATGAACAACCAAGAAAAATGAAAAATCTGGAAATTTTTCTAGAAAATTTGCTTGTTCGTCTGATCTCATTTCGGGCCTTATAACTTGAGTTTTAATCGTCTGTTTTTTATGTTTTTTATATAATTGTAAAGAGGTGATGCAGAGCTTTAAAATAAGTATAAGTTTGCTTAATTTGGTGAAAGTTTGATAAGTTAAAAGTCGAGTAAAAAATGAGATAAAAAAAATTGGAATTTCTGGAAAACAGGGGCAGTTTTGAAGAGATGATGAACAATGACCGACCAACCACCGCCACTCGCATCGCCGGCGTGTGGTGGCACGTGCGGCTGTTTCCAGCGAACATTTTCACCCAATTTTCACCCTCTCAGCTCTATTTTTCGATACGAGTCCATTGGTACAAGTTTCGCGTCAATCCGACACCTCTAACTTAGAGTGTGAGTTACACTCTCCTTAAAAAGAGAGTGAAATAAATTTAAATTTAATCAATTTATATTTAAACTATACTTTTTTAAAATTTTTAGACCCGAACACATAGGAAGGGGCCAAGAAGGAACCAGTGTTCAAGAAATTAAGGTATGGTCTCTATTTCCCCAATGATTGGACTATATTACAATTAATCCTTGTGTCATGTTGTGTGATTTATTTTCTTGTGATAATTTATCTTTATTACTTGTGATGCTATTTCTTTATTAAATGTATCAAGTTCATTATATTTGTGAATACGCTTTTATTATTAATCTTATGTGTGCACCGTGAAATTTCCTAAGTCTATGATACACTCAAATTGCGTAAGGTTGAATTATTATGCATGTACAATTTAATTTCTCTATACATGCATTAATGTTTATCTTTACATGCATAATCATAAGTGCATAAGGAAAGTGTGATTGTGAACAATGTTAAAAAAATGATTAATTGAGACACCAAGAAGAGAAGGAGATGAACTTGGTGGTTTCGTGATTTATTAGAGACACCATGGAGAAAGGGAGATGTACCTGGTGATCTCATGGTTTGTGGAAGAATTATTGAAGGAAAAGTGGAATTAATAATATTCAAAATATTTGGGCTTAAGGGACGGATAGGTGTTGGCTCATACATGGGACATTCGGGGCCACAGTGGAAGGATGCACTATATGGGACGTGTAGGCCTGTTTGTTTTGGGTATGTGCCAACGAGAATAGTTAAGGAGTGAGTACACACATTTTCATTGCATATAACTGTAATCATTATCTGTTTTCTTTTCTTTTACTGAAACATTGATTAAATGTGATAACTGACCATGAAGGATCACTATATCCTATTGAGCCTTAAAAGCTCACACCCTAATAGATCGTGCAGGTGACGAAAATATGACCGATGATGTGGAATACCCAAGGAAAATTTAGAGAATTTGCTGAAGTATTATATTTTGTTTGTTTATCAATAAATTGTAATATATAAGAAGATGAACATCTGGTATGGTACTCTTGGAACAGTAATTTACTAAATAAAGTCTATTTTTCATTTTTACTTTACTTAGTTTCTTCAATTATTTTCTTTTCTTTTCTTTTCTTTTCACGTTTTAATTGTATAAATAATTTTATTAATCTGCGATTAGGATGTAAGTCACGCTTCACTCTGAGATATTAGATTTTATTCAGGATTGGGGCATAATAGATATTATCTCGCTGATGGTATATATCCTCCATAGTCGACATTTGTGAAAACAATCCCAACTCCACAGGGAAATAAGAAGAAAAATTTTGCTGTAGCTCAAGAGGCAGCAAGGAAAGATGTGGTGCGAGCATTCGGGGTGCTCCAAGCACGTTTTGCAATCGTGCGAGGACCAGCACACGTTTCTAGGACCTAGAAACGTTATATTATATGATGAAAGCATGCATAGTGATGCATAATATGATTGTGGAGGATGAGCGTCGTGATGATCACAATTATGGTGATGAAGAGGATGATCATGATGTTGCAGCTGAAGAAATTCTACCTATATCACTGACACGTGAGCATACACCAACATTGCAAGAGTTCATTCAAGCTCATCATCGCATTAGAGATAAACAAGCTCATTCTACATTGCAAGAGGATCTTGTCGAGCACTTGTGGCAACTACATGGTGGAGTTTGATGTACTAATTAGTTTTGTTCTTTCTTTTATGATTGCATTTTAATTTGTTTTCTGCTTTCTTTTAATTTTATTGAATCCCAAAAAAATTGTAGAGCAGCATACAATATATGATACAAACAATGATTATTTTTGCATTGTGATGAATTCCATGCTTTCCAAATAAAGTAAATAAAAGATTTTTATTCCCTTTAATTGAAGTGAATCGTAGCCCACAAGAATTCATAAGCCAAGCTAGTTATGTACTGCAACATGTCTTATATTTGTTACTCTGTATTGGTAAGGCAGGTTCACAATTGAGAATATGCTTCCAAATTGTTTTGGAATATATAGTTGCAGCCAAACAACAAGTGGTCCCTTGTTACATGTCTTCTGCACAATATACATTCACACAAACAGATCACCTATTTGTATTAGCTCTCAACATGTCCTTCATTCACACATTCACACAAAAAAACAAGGGTACCGTTTGAATGGCTCCCACAAAATATCTAGATCAAATGCATTAAAGTTGTCTTTACCACAAGTTTCAAAAAAAACCAAATATAAGGTTATGTTATTATTAATAGAAAAGAAAGTTAAGAGAACTTTATAAATTATTCATACAAAAATATTCATAAAAGCATCTCTATTAGCAGCAAGAAAGGACAAACAATCTCAATTAAGTTCCACCACTAGAAGCTCTTTTTGCCATGATTTCTTCTTGAAGACTTCTAAAATAATCTGCTTGCATTTGGGGCATGCTAGTAGTATCCATCGCCATTATTCTAGCATCCTCATTTCGGAGTTAAATTTGGATTTCAGTTTCCTTAAGGGCAAGGTGCCTTTGGTCATTAGCATACAACTTTTCAAATTGCTCCAGCCGCATACGAGATTGTTCTTTTGCTCTACCCTGAAATCTTCTAATTCCAACCCCACAACCGAAGATGCAATCCCATTGTCTTTACCTTTTCCTTTTCTTGACAACTTTGCAGCCTTTCTGCCTATTGACCTCTCCAAGTATGAAGATTCAGGAGTTGCTACATCGTCTTCTCCTAAATTTATTTGTTCAGGAGTGGTAGGAGAAGAACATGCAGGACTCGCACTTTTACGGTTCTTAGATTTTTTCTTTGAGCTTTCCAAAATCCTTTTTTGATTGTGCCTCAACACATTCCAACAATGCTCAAATAAAAATACTTGACCTTGCAGTTTCTAGTACATCTCTTTTGCTTTTACAACCTAATAAAGCATATAGATAAAATTCAAGATTTTCAATTTTTAGAGTTTTAACTTTATTATGTATAAATGACATTAAAAAAATATTATTACCTTATCTATTTCATTAAGACCACTTGGATGTAAATCCAATCTGAGCCATGCATCCACAAAATTGATTCATTGCTAGTTGAATTGTTAAGACCAACGGTGTGTCAATAAAGTGGCTGAACGATCAGAAGCAAAAAAATTTGCGTCATGGAAGTACTCCCAAACTCTATTCCAATATGTATTACCTTTTTGCTCATTTCCTTGCACATCTATGCTAACATTGAGCCACACAGATACAAGAAGAAGATTGTCTTCCTCGATCAGTTGAGAAGTTGTTAAATCTTTTTCCTTTCTTGGTGATGTTTTCAGTTTGAGTAGGAATTTGAGACGACATAGCAGCTTGATTGAGATATAGTTGAGAGGGCATGTAATCGTATGTCGAAAATGGATTGTTAGGTTCCAATCCTCCATTGAGGAGATTGGTATAGTTAATAGGGTCTTCAAGATCCATCAGTAGTCAATTAAGTCACTCTCATTCTGCAGGTATAACTCATTTGCAACAAATCATCAAACAAGTTCAAGTCAATAAAGGTAACTAAATTGAAATGAGCATTTCCAATTCCACTATCCCAAAACGTTTACATTGAAGAAAAAAAAAACCATGTCCAGAAATCCATAATATTCATAAATGAAAACGTATTGTAATCTCCAAAATCAAATACAAATGGTATATCATACCCAAAGACACCATCACAGAAAACGACCATCCCCTACCCAAAACCCAACTCAGATTGCCAAAATCCTAGCTAAAAATGGACCCATACCTAAGAATAAACTAAATCAAAATGAAATCATATAATACAAACAGAATATGAAATCAATGATGTATTTAGAAATGTAAAAATCTTGTTTATTCTAAAATGTAGAAAAACTAACCTGATAAGTTGAACAGAGGTGGGCGATAGAAGAGTGAGGTTGGGAGAGAAGGGGTTGAACGTACAATTGATGAGGGATCAAGTTTCATTTAAATAATACAAAATTTCTATCCATTGGAAAACTTTAGCTATAGCTATAGCTATTTTCTCTCTCCTCTCAACTATATATATTTATTTAATGAAAAAGCAGTTCCTAAAATAGCTAAGTGGATAGCTAATCTATTAGAGCATGATTTTAGGAGGAAATCAACTAATATAACTAGGGAGTGAGAGATAGCTAATCTGTTGGAATTGCTCTAAGTGAATCCCACACAAGTTATATGACCTATACTTGAGGGATTATAATGACCCATAAATAAATGGGTGCTTTAATTAGAAATCTAAAATGAAAAAGAAATTTAACTCAAATCCTAGTCGGCCAAAAAATTAAATTGCAGCCTAAGCTGTCCATCGAGCACTTAGTAGTGTATTTTTCCAGCCTTCGTGCGCATTCGTGTATAGATTGAGTTGAAACTTAATTTTTTATTTGGCTAAATTTTCAGTTAAAAATATTTCAAAAATTGAGTTTATGAGTAATTATTATAAATAAATTACAATGGTTCTTGTTACTAGTTGTTAAGTGCCTAGCGGCAATGACAGATCCAGAAATTTGATTCCAGAGGGTCATAGTGTACATTATATCATAAATTTTTTTTTTTTACGAAAATAACACTAAAAAATTAAATGATAGTAGTTTCATTTGTAATTCATGATAAAAACATACAACCTACAATTGTCCACGACGAGTTTTCATATTCTGAAAATGCGTCATTATAGCTTCATTATCAATACAATCAAAAACATATTTCTCAATGTAAACAATCAAGCTATTGCTCAACCATTGATCTTTTATTTTGTTGCGGAGTGGACCCTTAATAATATTCATGGCGGAAAATGCCCTCTCCACTAAAGCAGTTGCAACCGGTAAAACCAAAGCCAATATAATAAGCAAATACACATAAGTATATGTATGATCCAACCCTTTCTCCACCAATTTTTTTGCAAGATCACCAATCCCTTTCAATTCTGAAAAATCACTACTTGAACGCATATGATGAATATAAATCCTAAGTTGATCTTCAAGTGCCAATGGATCTTGATCCGAAAAATCTTAAGGATAAAATTGAGCAAGGCGAAGTAACTTTTGTATGTCAAAAGCTACAAAAGAATTATCTAGACTCAAACATACTAAACAAATAAGTAACTCACTATTTACCTCATTGAAGCGATCCTCCAATTCCACAAGTTGCTCATCAATGACATAAATAAAGAGCTCCACACAATAATGATGATGATATGTTTTTATTGGAGTATTGCGCCGTGACCTCCCTCGAGCTACATATGTCTCATCTATGTTAGGAACTTCAATATGATTTTTGGCACAAAAAGAAGATACTTGATCAACCAAAAGATCAAACTCATTATTTCTCATATGGTGTAGTCTTTCCTTACATGCTTTGACTAAAGCCATTGCACTCAAAATCTCTTGATCTTTATTTTGTAATGCTTTTGACAAAGCATTTGTGATTCCCAATATAGATCTCATCAAAAATAGGTGAAACACAAACTGAAAAGATAGTATTTCTCTCAATAATCTATTTGCTTCACCTACACTATCATTGTAGCGATCATCAACAATCAATTCAAGCACCTTCACAACCGATGCAAACATAGAAATCAAACTAATCAACGTACCATAATGAGAGTTCCAACGTGTATCCCGGCACGTTTGAGACTAGATTCTTGATTTAAGCCTCAACCCGTTTGAAGACAATCATTTTCAAAGGCTTCCATAAGCTCTTTTTGGAGTTGCTCTCTCAATGCATCATGACGCTTACAAAATGCTCTAACAATATTAACCACACTATTACAAGATGTGAAAAAATGGCAATGTCGACATTTTTCTTTGCAACGACAACAAGAGCTAGTTGAAGTTGATGAGCAAAGCAATGAACATAAAATGCACAAAGTTGTTCTCTCAAAATCTTTGTTTTAAGGCCATTGAACTCACCTCTCATATTACTAACTCCATCATAACCTTGCCCTCGTATCTTGGAAAAGCTCAATTTGTTGAAAGAAAAGAATGCATCAATGACATCCTTTAGTGCACTAGAAGTGGTTTCAGCAACATGTTGGACCTCCACAAACCTTTCAATTACTTGCCCTTTGTCGTCCACATAATGCAACACCATAGCCATTTGCTCCTTTATTGAAATATCACGTGAATCATCCACCAATATAGAAAAGAGTCGATCTTTCATATCATTCATGATAACCCCAATGGTTTCCATGGCACATGCATTAACAAGATCTTTTTGAATTGAAGGAGCTACTAACTTGAGATTCCCCGAGGCATTTTCCAACACAACGGCCTTAACTTTCTCATCATGATCTGCAAGAAATTGCAAAAGTTTCAAATAATTCCCCCTATTGCTTGAAGTGGCACTTTCATCATTGCCACGAAAAGAAAGTCCTTGTCGTAACAAAAACTTTGTGCAATCAATTGATGCATTCAAGCAAGTGCGATAAACAATATGAGCTTTGTCTGACTGTTTTTGCACAACTGTTTCAATATGTGAATTTTGGTTCATTAGATTCATAGAAGCTTCTCTAGATCGATTGCGAACACTGTCAACCAGCCCAATATGCGTGCTAAACTTTTCTCTCCCTTTCTTCCAATTCCTGAAGCCTACCCCAGTAAAGACGTCACTACCTGCTTGTTCAAAATTGGATTTAAATAGATAGCAATAAAGGCAAAATGCGGCATCCTTAGATTTACTATACTCCAACCATCAAACCATTGGGTAATAAAGCGTCGATCAATTCTCGATTGATTAGTTTGTGGGAATATATGACCTCTAGGTTGACAAGGTCCTTTTTGTAGATATGTTTTTCGGATCTCATCTCGAATATTAGGGCTAGAATCCGCCATTTGAGTTCTTAGTCCAGAGTCTGCTTGAAAATTAGCCAAAATATCATTCAACCCACTTAAAGTCGAACCAAAACTTGAATTAGCCGAATTATTTGAACTACCCGTTGGACATTTTCTCTTAAAATATCGTTCCATAATTCTATACATGTAAACCAATTTCCAATAATCAATTAAAGTCCAATAATCAATTTATCAAATTTATCAAAGTAACAACAATAATCAAACAAAATCAAATAATCAACTTAATATAATAAAAACTCATAATCAATTAATCAAATTATCAAAGTAATAACAATAATCAACAACAATCCAATAATCATATTAATACAATAAAAACCCATAATCAATTAATCAACCAATAATTAAATCAACATCAAGAAAACACTAATTAGTCTAATTTCATCACAATAATCTTATCAATTAATTAAAAAACATCATATATTATAAATTTAAGGTGAATTGAGAATTGGGAATTAAGGTTTGAAACTTCAAACTTACTTGAAAAAATAAAATTCAAACTTCAAACTTGAGTTTTGAGGGGCACTGGGCAGCAGCCAGTAGGGGCGACAGCTGGCTGGGTACTAGCCTTAGTGGGTTGGGCTCTCTGTGTGTGGGTTTTTCTGTTTGGGGAAATTAATGAAGGGAATGAGTGAGGAAGAGGCTGAAGAGCACACACACGGGTTAAACAACAAGTCAGCAAGAGTTGTTTTGGCTAGGCAACAACTAAGAAGTGAGCAGGAACTTAGAAAAAAAAAAAAAAAAACCAGCCAAGTTGTTTTGGCTAGGCAACAACTAAGAAGTGAACAAATAGAAAAAAAAAAAAAAAAAAAAACATCACTAAAAAACACAGCGCCGGTGACTCAGTGAGCAACCCGCAGCTCAGCCTTCTCTTCTCTTCTTAGTAAGCACTTTCATCAAACACCTGGGGGTCGCCTTCTTCACGTTGGGGGGTCGCTGGTGTCGCCGTCCAGAGGTCCAAGCCTGCGTGCTCCGCTGTTCAGGGGGTCGCCCGACCCCCCCAAGCTCGGTTGTGCGTGCGTCCCTGCCTGGGGGTCGCCTTCTTCACGTCGGGGGGTCGCTGGTGTCGCCGTCCAAAGGTCCAAGCCTGCGTGCTCTGCTATTCGGGGGGTCGCCCGACCCCCCAAGCTTGGCTGTGCGTCCGACCCTGCCTAGCGGGCTACATAATAAGACCTAATTGAAAATAGACTAGTGATCCACTAGGCTACATAACAAAACCCAATTGGATCAAGTGGGCCACGTTACCAAAACAAAACATTGGGGTATCATTGTTTCAGGGTATGTCGAGGAGGAGCAAAACTTTCATGTAAACATATAATGAGAAAATAAATACAAAGGTGTATACACTCTTTATATAAAAAGTTTTGCTCACAATAAGATTTTTTTGTGTACATTTTTTGTTTACATCTAAATGTCATTTTACGGTATAAAACATTATTTTTGGTGCTCATTTTGTGTTTACATCATATAAGCATATTGAGTTATGATTTGAAAACATCATGATCAAACAGATCCTAAGACCCCCCCTATCCTTGATTTCTAGAGATTTTCTAATGCGTGATGTGGCCAAACTCCTTAAAAATCACTAAACAAGACTAAAATATTTTGATGGTATTATGTTTATAAATAAATAGAAAAGACTGTAAAAGGCTATATACCTTTTTTCTCCCAAACCTGTGGAAATTGGAAAGGAAGATCCTAGCAAGAAAAAGAAATGCCCTTACAGTCTTTAAATGGGATTAGCTTTATTATTTTCAGATTCGTCATACATTTGGGTGCTGGGAATTGGGATTATTCCTCAGTCACCAGCATTACAATAAGCTTTAAAACATCAAGAAACTTGAGGTTAATAGGCAAAGGGAATCAATCAACAGGCAATAGCACTCTAAAATATCTATTAATAATATTATTAATTAGTAGAAGCCTATAATCTTTATTGGTAATTTCATTTCATCCAATCTGTTAAATTTAAGCTTACTAATTGTGGTTGGACCTTTGATAATGTGAGTCCCGTTCTAGGTCTTCTTCAACGTTTCCCGCTCAGACATAAACACAAACACAAACACTTCACCTACAGAAAGGTTACTCAAATACAAATACAGAGTGCGAGCGGAAGAAGAGTAACATAGAATGAAGTATGTGTTGGTAACAGGTGGTGTGGTGAGTGGGTTGGGCAAAGGCGTCACAGCCAGCAGTATAGGCGTCGTCCTCAAAGCCTGTGGCCTTCGTGTCACCTCCATCAAAATTGGTGTTCTTCTTTTTCTTACTATCTCTAATATAAATGTCTGTTTTCCCATTCGTTTCTTTAATTACCCAGCTTTTCAGTTTATTACTTACTTATTTATTTGGAAACAATTTGCAGATCCATACTTGAACACAGATGCTGGTACCATGTCTCCATTTGAACATGGGGAGGTTTTTGTTCTTGATGATGGTGGAGAGGTATTGCTCTTTACTCTTTTCCTAATACACCTTATTTGTTCAGACGGTACTAATTGGCCTTGATTCTGAGATACGTATCAATGTGGGTACTAATGCTGAGTTTAAACTTCAATCGTAACAGGTTGATTTAGACTTGGGTAACTATGAACGATTCCTAGATGTGACTCTTACTAGGGACAACAACATTACGACTGGGAAGATATATCAGGTGCTTATATTTATAAAGAAGATGGGTTTCTATCCACTTTATAGGCATTATTAAATTTCTTTAAGAAGTAAGATTTGATCTTTTCATTTTTTTTTATCAGTCTGTCCTTGAGAAGGAACGGAGAGGTGATTATCTTGGAAAGACTGTTCAGGTGATGATACAAATGTAATAGAATCGCACTTTTATTTTTTGACTTGCATGGAGTACTGATGACTGCCTTCCTGTCATGTTTGAGTCAATTTAGGTGGTTCCACACATCACCGATGCAATTAAGAATTGGATTGAATCAGTTTCTGTTATCCCTGTGGATGGAAAAGAGGGCCCTGCAGATGTTTGTGTAATAGAGTTAGGAGGGACTGTGGGTAAGCAATAGTTTAATTATAGATGCATCTGATGGTTCATTGTTCTCTTTCTGTGTTTATCTGCAAGAGATAAAGTCTTTTTCTTTCTTCTTAGGTGACATTGAATCAATGCCATTCATTGAGTCTCTGCGCCAATTGTCTTTTTCAGTTGGTAAGGTTGTCGTATATGCTGTTCTTTTACATTTTCTGCGGTGCTTTTTCTGGTCTATGGATGTAATGGAATGATAGATAACCAGGATTAAAAGGAACTAAATTTTTCATATGGAGTTGATATGAACTTGGATTTTTAACTTTCATTGTGTTAAATGATAAATTTCTTATGCTGATTTAATCCTTTTCCCAGGGCAAGAAAACTTCTGTCTTATTCATGTGAGCCTGATACCGGTACTGGGTGTTGTTGGAGAGCAAGTAAGCCTTCATCACTTAATTATTGAATTTTATGCTTCTTCATTGGTTCCCCATACTAGTTTCTAAGGTTAGAGATCAAAGCTGACATTTATTTTAGAATAATTTGCTTCAACTTGTTTCAGGGTGAATAGGACTCTTACTATGTATGTGTGTTTGTGCAGAAAACAAAGCCTACCCAACATAGTGTGCGGGAACTAAGAGCATTAGGCTTGACTCCTCATCTATTAGCATGTCGCTCCGCGCAGGTACCCCTTTTCACCTTTCTTGTTCCTACATTCACACAAGTGAATTGAGCAGACCAATTTAGCCTTAGAAGCTTTTTGTTAAGTCCCATATAAGGGTTTCTAGGACAACTTATAGTGGTGCAGTATGATCACCTGACTCCATTTTGTATTTTATTCTACCATTATTTCTTCACCATTAAATTTTTTGGAGATAAATCTTTGTTTTGGTGACTGTATGACAGCCTTTATTGGAGAACACTAAGCAGAAACTTTCACAATTTTGTCATGTTGCAGTAAGTTGTTGCTGAAGTTATTTTATTTGTGATTTTTATTTTAATTTTTTAAACTGAACTTTGTTTTCTTGCTTACAGATTTTATGTTTTCCTTTTGATCTCTTACAGGCTGGTAATATTCTTAATGTCCATGATGTTCCAAACATCTGGCACGTTCCTCTCTTACTTAGGGTGGGTTCAATAACAATTATTTGTCTCCTTGTAGGCTTAAATACTTATTTTATATTTTTTATCTAAAATTATTGTTCTAAATATTCTTTAACATTCTACTGTTCAGAACCAAAATGCTCATCATTCGATTCTTCAACAATTAAATTTACTAAGGTAAATTTTCATTAACGACTTCATTCACATTTAAGACTTATTTTGATGCTGGAGGGCTAATCAGCATCAGTGTGTTGAAAATTCTTCTAGTGTAATGAGACCAGGGAAGTCTGTATATAGAATTCTGCCTCACTTGGATTTTTTGGTTGATATATGCTCTCTCTCTCTCTCTCTCTAAAGATTTCGATTGCAATATGATGCATAGATTACATTTGTAATTAATTATGATGTTGGGAATGCTACCTTCATAGTAAGACAGACCACAGGAAGGTTGATTCTGTTAACTTACTGGTGTTTAATGTTCTGTTTCAGTATTGCTACTTCTCCCGATTTAAGAGATTGGACCAAGATGGCAGAGACTTATGATAATCTCACCAATTCTGTTAGTATTATTAGATTTGTGCAGTGCTCGATGTTGGAACACTGTATCTCTTTTATATTTTCATTCATGAGATGAGAATCTTCTGATATTTGCAGGTTAGGATCGCCATGGTGGGGAAGTATGTTGGCCTTACTGATTCATATCTATCCGTAGTGAAGGTGTGATGCTAGCTTCTATTCTTTGTTTAGGTTGGGTGGGAGGATGGTGTACACCATCTGCAGTTTAAAACCTGGAATTTAATAATGATTATTTTATATTTGTTGTTTGAATTAGTGCTATTATGACTCCCTGTTGTGCTGTTCTATACATGCTTGTTAGATTATATTGTTGTTAATGGATCATCATCTGCACGTCAGTTGCATTATGATGGCTAACCTGGTTCAGTGATTAGATGCAATTTTCTAAATGAATTGTAGCTGCCTGTCCATTTCAGAGTTTATTTAAAAAAATTGCTTGCTAATTTGAAATCATTAAGAATGTGACAGCCTGGTTTTTAAGATACAATTACTATGCTAAATTTTGTCACAGGCCCTTCTGCATGCTTGTGTTGCATGTTCGTTAAAACCATCAATTGATTGGATTGCGGCTTCTGACCTTGAAGATGATAGTGCCAAAGTGGTACGATCCCCAGCACTCAGCATTTATGCAGAATTTGGTTTAATCTTGTTGAACTTTTGTCTTTTCTTAAGATTTGTCTTTCTCATACAGACACCAGAAGCACATGCTGCTGCATGGGAGACTCTAAGGGTATGCTTTAAGCTAAATTATCATCCCCTAGCTTGTGTAGTTGAGGGTATGGGTTATTATGTTTTGAAAGATAAGGTTGACCATTAAAGTAGCCTTACAGTTGATGATATTCCCCCCCTTCTCCTGCTTAGATGTCCATGCACTTGTTACTGATGATGGGCTGGGAGACTGCCAATTTTCTGTTTGGTGTTGGTTTAGCATTGAAATCTATGGTCAGAAGTGCTTTTTATAATTTTTCATTTGCAGAATGCAGCATGTGTCTTGGTTCCTGGTGGATTTGGAGATCGTGGTGTGAGAGGTATGATACTGGCTGCAAAGTATGCCAGAGAGAACAGTGTTCCTTATCTTGGGATTTGTTTGGGCATGCAGATTTCTGTGATTGAGTTCGCTAGATCTGTAAGCAACATTTCTTTAACTAACATGTTCTCTTATAATTTTTAGATTATTTATCAGCCCTACTACTTAATTACTTGTTTTAGGTTTTGGGTTTAGAAAGGGCAGACAGCACAGAGTTCGATGCACAGACACCCAATCCTGTTGTAATTTTCATGCCTGAGGTACAAATTTATGGTGATGTTTTTCTGTTCAGTTATGAAATACATATGGATGCTACATTCAGTCCATGATGGTTATTCTTTTATATATGCTTGCAGGGTTCAAGAACACATATGGGAAGCACAATGAGACTAGGATCGAGAAGAACACTTTTCCAGACTCCTGATTGCATTACTTCAAAGCTGTATGTGCATTATCTATCACTCTTCAACTTTGAAATACATAAAGTAACCAGCCTGTCTCTGCAAATTCAAATTATTGCCATCAATTGCTAGGTACCATAACTCAGAGTATGTGGATGAACGGCATCGGCATAGATACGAAGTTAGTTGTAAATTTAGTTCAAGCAGAAACTAGATGCTTTTTAAGCATATTTTTATGTAGTGTACTTGGTCTTGATGTTTTAGCCATCATATGCAGGTAAACCCAGATGTTATTGGAGTTCTTGAAGAAGCTGGCCTAAAATTTGTAGGGAAGGATGACAGTGGAAGACGAATGGAGGTAGGTTTTCTAGTGGTCTGATGCTTGCCCGGGCTGCTCACTTGAACTTGAGCATTTGTCAGATTTGACTTGGTTATAGACTTAAAATTGCACGAAATTCTTTCTTATCATTTACTGAAATAGATTGATTTTGAAGATTTCCTTTTTACATGGTTCGGTGTTTGTACACTTGTAAGTTTAATGCTTTCAAATAGTTTTTGAATATTGAAGTTCTTTTATTTTTTTCTTGTGCAGATTTTAGAGCTTCCAAGTCACCCATTCTATGTAGGAGTGCAATTTCATCCAGAATTTAAATCACGGCCTGGGAGGCCCTCAGCTCTATTTTTAGGTACTTGTACAAACAAGTGAACCTTAGATGTCATACACTCACAATCTTTCATTGACCATTAGTATTGAGAAACATGTATATGCTGTGACATGCATCTTGGAATTACTATGTACCTCAGCTGTATCCTTAGCGTTCAACTTATAATCAAATTGCAGAGAATTTGGGCCGTGTTTGTTGGAAAATGCATGAAGGCTTATATCTCTTTGCAATTCCATGTAAATTTAGCGAATTTCTGTCACGTCATTAGATCTCTGCACCTCAGTTGACATCTATGATATTGCAATTGTAGGTCTTATCTTGGCAGCTACAGGGCAGTTGGAAACATATCTTAACAGGGATCAAAATAGAAGTTGATAGATTGACTCACTGCCTGAATATTCCCAGATCATTCTTTCAAGGTATGGCTCTGAGAAGCCCCATAGAAGATGAATATGCAATTGGCCTTCCGATTTAGCCGTTTCTTCATTGTGCCCGACATCTCTTTTGGAATGGGTTGGGAGTTGGGGTGGGGATTGGTTAGATCATCTCCCTGACTCATGTTATCTGAACTATTGACATACACATAATTTGCATAATTGTGCGCATTTTAAGGGTCAGTTAACTGATTGTTCTGAATGGTCTGTCCCATGGGATAGGGGTGGAATATATTATGACCAAGGAGGGATGGTTTTCTATTGCATATTTTTACATATGTTTCTCTTGATCACTCCAAAAGGGTACATAGTAATTTTCTTAGCTTGGGTTTGAGGATTATGTCAGGCTTCGGGTTTGAGGCTTTTGTGTCCCCTCAGTGGCTATGAGATTGGGTGTGGATGTGGTGGCACTGCCTTTTGAGGGTGCCTACGGTAGTAAACCAGTACATTGTCCATTTTTGTTACCTTAATTCCTGAACTTACACACTACTCTCGAACTTGAACAGGGTACATTTGCACAATGGCAGATAAATGAAAGAATTCTATGAAAGTGGATTGTGGAGTTAGTATCTTATCTTGCAGCAACTGGACAACTTATCGTGTTCCTCAGTTCAAATTCTATATTTTCTAGAGGATTTGATTGTGCTTATTAGATTGTCCATGGTCCCAACTTTGTTTTTTTTTTTTTTTTTTAACAGTCTCATGGTCCCAACTTATGGGAATATAAACCATATCCAGATTTGGTTTGAGAAGCTTCTTGTTGTACTTTGGCAATGTTAGTGACTCGACTTTTGTGAGTAGTGCCATTTCCTGAGTACTTAATCTGTAGCTTTTAGAATCTTCTTTTATCATTTATTTGCACTTAAAATATGCGGGTATTTGTTTAAAATTGTAAGTACATCTCATATGTTCATCACAGTTGATTCATGATTCAGGTGGTATTTGAATAAAAAAAGTCTTTAAATATGAGACCAAATGATTGTACAGTGCAGTTAATGCTTTCACACTAAGCCCCTTTTTTGTGATACCGACCGAATTGATTGGATATTCTTGCGGCATTAAGCATTATTAACTATTAGGAGCTGTCAAATATTGAGGCTGCTTTCTCTTTCTTTTATTTCCTTTTTGTTTTTTTTTCTTGTGAAATCTGGAGTCCTTTAATTCATTTCTTTCATCTGGGATCTTACTCAACCGATCATTGCTCAACAAATTAAGAAAAAAGGAGAAGAAAGTACGTACAACTACTTCATGAACAAAATACAATCAAAGTAAATGGAGCATTGCAAAAGTCGTAGCTTAGCTTGTGCCTCTATTTAACATGTCGTGGTACTGTAAATATGAAATTTGTCTTTGGAGCTTGATTTGCTCATAGAACTTGGCTATGAACTCATCTGCCTTTATATCAACAGCTTCGTCCCCATAAGGAGAAAGAGGAGGACTACTAACCACGTCCTTTAAATCTTCATGGCAGTCATATTCTTGAGCTGATATTATGCCCTCCTCCTCATCATCATCATCATTGAGAAAGCTCTGATTACTAAGATTGTCATGATAATAGTTTTCATGGAAATCCATGGAGACTGGAGGTGGGTTTAGGCAAGGGATGTTGAAGCACAAGGACGATGGACGGCGCATTTTGACATTGAAAATTGGTGTCTTGTCGAAGGAGAGTTGGCGCTCAAAGTAATGAATATGGTGGCCATTGTTGGAGGAGGTAGTAGCAGCAGCAGCAGCAAGACTCTTTAGGAACTTTGGGACGACCCGCAGTTTGAAGACACCTCCTTTTCTTGCCCATAGCAATGCCATACGCAGCAGATTCCAAGCTTTGTGACCAACATTATCACAATTCTTCTTCTTCATCATCATCGATTCGATTGATCGATCGGTCTTAATTTCTTCTTCTTTTTTCAGGTGGTGATGGATCGATGTCCGTTGTGTTTGTGTTTTTTTTATGCATTAAGATTATGTATTTATATGATGTGCGTGGAGACCTTGAACGCGGTGTTGGTTTAAATTTTAATCAATTAATTAAGACTTAAGAAATGTACAATTTTATATGTAATGTTATGACGTTATGTTATTGTAATTGTTTGGTGGGTTATGTGATTGATGGTGTGGATGGAGTTAGAGTAATGTGAACGGTGGGAAATTGAAGTTACTCACTCCATCAGATCACTCACTCGTTCGAGACACGACACGTACGGCTGTAGTACGCGCCAGGAATCAAGCTGGACATTTCATGGAACTTGAGTACGTTGTTTCCAAATTCCAATTTCCAAATATACCCCTTCTTCCCTTTGCCCTTGTTTAATTTAATTTGTTTCTTACTTGTTTTCTTTGACTTCCAATCATTCATTCATAATTATATATATTATTAAGTAATTGTAAGGGTAATTAAGTACCAATTATATAGCTAGCTAATTATAGTTAGCTTGCAGCCTTGCACAAATTAAGGGAAACTTCTAACAAAGTAAGCACCACCTACAATTAATTTAACTTATTTTTGTTATTATACATAACTCCTTATATCAGACGTAAGAGATAAAATTTTCTATAAAGCATGTTTTTTGGAACATTCTTTTACAATAAAATATAACACATTATATATGTTGTTCACTCCATTATAAGAGAATGTTTTATTGTACATACTCAGTTAAAGACCAAATCAATGTAAAATTACAAGTCAACAAAATTAATTTATTATTTAATAAGGACTTACCAATATGGACTATGGAGAAGCAAAGAACACAGTTGTCGCTGAGATATCAAAATCTGTAGGCAGCTGGGTTGAGCTAGCTAGCTACAAGCCCACCATTAACGTACTATTTATGTTTGATATATAATTATAATTAAGTACGTTATATATAAAAACTAATATATTAGAATATATTTTAATTTGAATATATTTGATGAAATATAAAGTGATTAATGATGAAAAATAAAAATAGGAAAAATGAACGGCCTTGCTACATGATACATCCACAGGGCTAGCCGTTTGAAAATGTCAATGTCACCACCACCTGTTACACCAACATATATAAAATAGAATATTATTAAAATAAAAATACCAAGGGTGCACTTTTAGTAGTTTAGTTCGAATCAATTAAAGTAGGGAAGGTTCCTGAATCTGAGCGCCGTTTCCTTTTTTGTTTTGATGCGTATATATACACACAAAATTAAATACCAATTAATTGTTTCCTGGAAAAGCCTCAAGACTTTAAGACCACTTTGCACATGTAGTAAAGTAAAGCCCTCTACTTTATGTAGGGGTCGGCAATGGGCCGGGCCGGGTTGGCCCAGACCCAATCTTTCGGGCTCGGGCTTGAATTACAAGAGCCCAACAGAACTTTCGGGCCGGGCTGGGCTTGGGCCTGAATACACAAATCCGAAGCCCACCCATCGGGCTTGAGACTAACGGGCTTTAGAGCCGGGCCGGACTAGGCCCGAACGGGCAGCCCAATAGGCCCGAACGGGCAGCCCAAATTAGGCTTTTTTAGCTTCTCAAATTGATTAATTTATTGCCTAATTTATGTCTATTATAACTATAAAACTTAGCAGATGACTAATTCATTGGTTTTAACTTGCCAAAATTCTGCAATGTCAGCTCCCAAAGTCACAATTTAACAAGTTAACAACATATAATTTAATTATAAATAGAGGGGGAAATGCATCACTATAGAATGTGTACATCCCAACTAGGTTGGCACCTACACAACCTATCTATCATTTGCATTTCACATGTACATCCCAACTAGGTTGGCACAGACACAACCCTCAAAATTGAAATTGTATTGATTTAATTATACTAAAAGTAACAATATGCAGTTATGAGTTATGGTGCTTAACTCCTTATGGAGTTTACAAATTACAAACCAATGTTTTGTTACCAAAACTGAAAAAATAAAATCAGGTGGCTGATTCAGCAGGGGAAAGGGTCTCTTCTTCAACAAATTCAGGTCTTGATAGCTTGATATTCATTAGATCCTCTGCCCAATCCTCCTCTTGAGCAGCCTCTTGCAATCTTGCCTCAGCTAAGCGCCAATCTTTGACGCAGATTAGAGCTTCTATAGTGTTCGGACTCAAGCTAGCTCTCTTCTCCGATAGCACTCTACCACCTGCACTAAAAGCAGTTTCGGATGCAACAGTTGAAGCTGGAACAGTTAGCAAATCACGAGCCATGATGGAAAGCACAGGATATTGTGTATCATGTGATTTCCACCATCCCAAAACAGAAAATGTAGTTTCATCAACATCATCTAAAACTGGTGCATCAAGATAGTATTGCAAATCAGAAGTAGAACAAATAGAGGATTGCACCTTTGCCATTTTCAAGGCTCTCATAGCACTGTTTTGAAAGTTAGGAATAGAAATTGGGGAAGAACTAATACTACCAGAAAAAGTACTTTGAGGATTAGTTGTGGTTTCAGTAGAGTTTCGTGATGATGCAGCAGGCACATTAGACTTGTAATGGTCATACAATTTAAACAGAGAAGACTTAATTTCATCTACCTTTACCTTTATGTCATCTTCCTCACAACCAATAACATTTAACCACTCACTAATTGCCCAAATTTTGAACCTAGGATCCATAACAGTAGCAAAACAAAACAATTTAGGAAAAGTTGCCCAATATTTATCAAATTTACTTTTCATAGCAACCATAGCAGTTTCAAATGCATTAATATGAGAATATGATTGAAATGCACAATGAATATCAATCAAACAAGTCAGCACACGACTAGAAGTAGGATAATACACACCACATAATATTTTTGTTGAAGAATCAAAAGTCTTTAAAAAACCACAAACAAACTGAGCAACAAGCCAATCATGTTCAGATGGAATCGGTAAAGTAGAACTTCTAGTTGATTGATTTATTGTCTGAACATATCTATGCAAGGCAGCTTTATATTGAATGGCTACTTCTAACAATGCATATGTGGAATTCCACCTATGAGGAACATCATTGTCTATGTTTCTCTTATCCAAACGAACATCAACACAACATTTTTTCCAAATTTCATGTCTCTTATTTGAAGAATTCAAACTACGCACAATTGCAACAATTTTATCAATAGAAGGACCTAAAATAGCCAAACCATCTTGCACAATCAGGTTCATAACATGAGCACAACAACGCACATGAAACATTTGTCTAGGCACATCATCAATCATAAGATATAAAGGCAGCAAATCAGCAACAACATCATTATTTGAAGCATTATCTAGTGTAATTGAAAAAATTTTATTGTGGATACGCCAAGAGTTGAGTTCCTCATGTATATGAGTTGCAAGTGACTGTCCACTGTGTGGATACTCAATCATTTTAAAACAAATAATCCTTTTATTTAAATTCCAGTCAGCATCAATGAAGTGAGCAGTTAATGACATAAAACCAATTTTTTGTCTAGAAGACCAAACATCAGAAGTCAAACAAATTCTGCCTTCATATTTTTCAAAATAAGACAGCAATTGAGATTTTCCTTCAACAAACAGTTTCATAACATCCCTTTTACAAGTTGTGGCAGAAATTCCTTTATATTGTGGAGTAAAGCCTCTTTGAATCATTCCTTTAAAATCATGTTTTTCCACGAAAGTAAAAGGTAATTCTGCCCTAACTATAAAATCAACAACTTCTTTTCGAGCATTTTCCTCTTTATAAACAAAATTTGACAAATTACCAGCAGCATTTGATTGTAAAAGCATTTGATTACCAATATTAACATTTTGGCTTTCAAGATGTTTCTTATAATGACGAGCTAAATGAGTAGTACCATTTGAAGAACTGCCATCTAATTTTTTTCCACATATTGCACATTTTGCTTTTGTAACAGATTTACCATTTTCAATTTCAACAACTTTTTCAAACCAGTTCCACACTTCACTTCTACTGGATTTAGGAATAGAATTAGATTGGGGTGTGGATGGGGGGGAACCAATGGATTCATGGATTCCAATTACACTAGACTCTGGGTGAGTAGACATCCTAAAAAAACTACCAACAAATAACCAGCAAATAACACTACCAGCAAAAAAATACCAGCAAATAACACTACCAGAAATTCAGCAAACAACACTACCAGAAATTCAGCAAATAACACTACCAGAAATTCAGCAAATTACACTACCAGCATTTGCCATTTGCCACTCACACAGCACCAACACCAGCACCAACACAAGAGGCCAACTCCTACACAGGACAGCTTCACCACAAGCTATTAAAGCTTCACCACAGCTACACACACAACAGAAAAAAAACACAATTAGTGAAACACAACAATGATGAATTTTTTGCATATGGTTTGGCGATTTTAAAAGAAAAAAACAGAAATGGTTTTTTTTTTTGAAATCACAAAGGGAAAATGACTTACACAGTTACACGCAAAGGGAGGCAAACTGGCAGGGAGCTTGCGGCGGAGTCGCTGGTGCGAAGGTGGCGTTGCGGTGGTGCTCGGACTGTCTGAGCGATAGTGCTATCAACTATCCGATCGCAGTTCAGATCTCGATCTGATCATTAATTGATCGGATCGAGTCCGATCGATCGGAGTTTGGTGGGTTGGGCTTGCTTTCTGGAGAGAGGCTGGGTTGCTGGGTAGCCTGGGTTCGATCGGAGTTGGGGGTGGCGAGATGGTGAATCGGTGATGATGGTGATGATGGAGAGAGGCTGAGACTGAGTCACTGAGAGTCTGAGAGAGTGAGAGGGATGGAGGCGGCGAATGCGATAGGGTTACTGGGTTAGGATTAGAGATGGTGAATCGGGGATGATGGTGATGATGGAGGGGGTCTGAGAGTTTGAGAGAGTGAGCCCTAGGAGAGGCCGAGAGGGTCTGAGAGTCTGATGTTGAAGGAGGCGGCGAATGCGATGAGGTTAGGGTGGCGAGATGGTGAATCGGTGATGATGGTGATGATGGAGAGGGTCTGAGAGTCACTGAGAGTCTGAGAGAGTAAGCCCTAGGAGAGGCCGAGAGGGTCTGAGAGTCACGAGGCGGCGAATGCGATGGGGTTAGGGTGGCGAGATGGTGAATCGGTGATGATGGTGATGATGGAGAGGGTCTGAGAGTCTGAGAGAGTGATGATGGTGATGATGGAGAGGCCGAGAGGGTTTGAGTCTTTGAGAGTCACTGAGAAGTGAGAAGTTTGAGAGTCTGATCACTGATGTTGAAGGAGGCGGCGAATGGTTAGAGACTTAGGGTTACAGTGAAACTGTGAAAGTGTGAGACTTAGCTTTATATACTTATGACTTATCTTTAGGGTTTAATATTTTATTAGTTTAGGGTATTTTGGGGTTTGGGCTTAGGGGTTTGGATGGGGTTTGGTCCGTTTGGATGGGGTTTGGATTTTTTAATTTTATTACATGTGTAATATATGCTTTATTATATATTTTATTACATATGTTTTATAAACAAATGATGCAATTGTGTTTTTAACGATCTGAACCGTTCAAATTTTAATTTCTCACTCAAAAATAATTCATGCAAAAAATTAGCTCGATCGGAGATGTAAAAATGACGTAACGGTGGTCGAATTAATGAACGATCGTTGTTTTTCTAATGATAATCGAATGGGTAGATGAATTCCGATTTTGCTGATTTTTTGTAAGGATGATCTTTGACTATGAATATAGAAAATGAACGGTTCAGATTGTTGAAATCACGTTGTGGTCTTCACAATTATGAAAACAATAAGGTTTCAACGAGAAAGTTATTAGAATTATACTCTTCAACTCTTCAAGTGTATTTATATGTAGAAGCTCATATATCGATCGTGTTTTCAACGATCCGAACCGTTCAAGTTTTAGTTCCCCACTCAAAGAGAATCCTTGCAAAAAATTAGCTCAATCAGAGATGTAAAAATGACGTAATGATGGTCGAATTAATTAACGATCATGGTTTTTTTAATGATAATCGAACGAGTAAATGAATTCCGATTCGACCGATTTTTTGTAAGGATGATATTTGACTATCAACATATAAAATGAACGGTTCAAATTGTTAAATTAATGAACAATCATGGTTTAATAACTTCAATTATAGTTGTATTATAAAAATTGTATATGCACATATACATTTATGTTTTATTATAGTTGTAAATTTGTAATGTTGTATATAATTTTAAAAGTTTATTATTTATGGTATTACATAGTATAGTTTACACTATTACTATTTAGTATTTACTAACATTATAGAATTATATAATAACTGAATAAACATATTAATAATTTATTTGAATAAACAAACGAAAAACTTATTAAATATGTTATTATTCACCAATTAGACAAATAATTCTATATTATATATATACTGTTTCTCAATTGTTAGTTGTAGAAAATCAATTAATTTTTTTTTATTTTATAAAAACAAACACATAAGACCAGTTACGAACTTACGAACATAACTATTAAGGCCAGTGGTGCATTGACCAATGGCTTGGCATTTATGCATGGAAACCACTGATAATTAATTAGGAATTCATAGATATACTATTTATTTAGCAGATTGAGCTATACCTAGCGAGCATTGGTTAGTCACTTGTCCGGCATATATATCATGCATATTTGCGCTGATTGAGATAATTAAATTTGGGATCATATGATTGGAATTTACTCATCAGTCATCACCATCCATATATAAAAGCTAGCAAATATTAAAATTTATTACATTACATATATGGTGGCTGTGTGCGCACTATTATAAAATTTTAATCTGGTCCATAAAATGAAGTCTTCCTAGGCAAACAACATAAGTCTTTTAGGTTTTAGACTCAAATATATGTATAAATTATATATTGATGAAGGCCACTGCAAGTGACTGAAATTTACCCGGAAAATACTGCTACAATTAAATTAGTAATATTAAATTAATATGTACACTTGAGGACAGCTCGAGGAAACTTATATTTTCTTTGTTTATTCCATATATATTATATAACGACTCGACTGCAAATCTTATTTTTTTTAATAAAAATTTAATTTTATTGGGCGGATTTTATTAAAATTTTGGAAGGAAATTCTAGGGTTTAGAGGGGCGTTTTAAAAATTCAAATTGGTAGCATTTAAGCTCGATACAGCTAATTAGAACTCGAGTTTCCAAACGTGTAAGCGAAAACAGTATTCTAATTGGAAATTCTGGTCGGAAGGATGGAGAGTTTTCTAGAAAGGGCATTTGGATAATTTCAAGACCCAAACACCACAATTAAATCAGCCCTCTCTCTCTATATTCATTTTTCTCTCTCTCTCTCTCTCTCTCTCTCTCTCTCTCTCTCTCTCTCTCTCTCTCTCTCTCTCTCTCTCTCTCTCTCTCTCTCTTCATTTTCTCTTCTCTCTCTCTCCCCGCACTCCCTTTCTCTCCGTGTCTTCTCTCCCACGCAACCCACCCCTGCACACCTAGCCAACACCACCCATCTCGCCGTCGACCACCACTCGCCGACCCAGCCTCACCCGCGTGACCCCCACAGGCCGACCACCACTCCCCGCCACTCCCTTCATCAGCCAACACTCACTCACACAGGGAACAAGCCAGAAAACCCTCAGCCGCCGCCCCTCTCATCGCCCAGCCATTTCTAGCCACCTGAGATCACTGGCGTACCTCTCCAACACCGGCCAGCTCGCTGGCTCTTCCTCCAGCCAGCTAGCCCCCCTGCACGCCAGTTCTGTTCGAAAAAGCCACACAGACCCGCCAGCCTTCCTCTCCATTTTTTAGTCGGATTTTCACCTCAATCTTCGAGATTTTAGGTGGGTTTCCTTCCTCTTCCTTTAGGCTTTCATTTCCTTTAGTTTTATAGCTTAAAAATCATGATTTTTGAAACTTAAAATTTTGGGTTTTAGGCCATTTTCGGGTTCACTGTGAAACTCTGAGTTTGGGACTTATTGATGCTAAAAAATGGTAGAGCAGTCAATGTCGAGTCAAACCACGTGGACTCGTTGACCTCCCACTGAGAGGATGCCATGTCGAAGTGGAATAGGAACTGGTAGCTGGGTCCGACTAATAAATAGTGGTAAAAACATAATATACGAAGCACTCTGGGCAAACACACAAAAGTGAGCGGGAAGGGTACCAGTGTGGTACCGGCCGAACCTTCTCCGACGCTCAAGTCAGTGTCAAGAGAATCTTTTAGGAGATTCAATCAATATTATGCTATTCACTCATTCTGCTAAAAGATTCTCTTGACACTGACTTGAGCGTCAGAGAAGGTTCGGTCGGTACCACACCGATGCCTTTCCTGCTCACTTTTGTGTGTTTGCGCAGAGTGCTTCAGATATTACGTTTTCACCACTATTCATTAGTTGGACCCAACAACCCGTTCCTATTCCACTTCGACGTGACATCCTCTCAGTGGGAGGTCAACGAGTCCATGTAGTTTGACTTGATGTTGACTGCTCTACAATTTTTGAGCATCAACAGTTTGGCGCCATCTGTGGGAAAGTTACAACTTTTCCCCATTTGATTCTCTACCCTCATCTGAGGTGCAAAAAACCTTTCGATCTTTCGACCTTCACGATGTCTGACGGAGGTCCTATTCTCGACCAACTCAACAACACCTCACTGGGTGACAAACGAGGCAAGAAGGTTGCCGAACTGATCAGGAAGCATACATCCAACGGTTGGAAGCTCAACTTCAACGAACCCAGGAACAGCTCGACCTCCAAAAAGACACGACACAGCTGTATTCTCCACGAAAGGGAAGAACATACCACTCTCTGGGGTAGTGAGGGGAGGAACCCTCGAAGGGACCGAAATGTTCCGCGTCAACTGGACGCAGGGAAAGCTAGCCGCCCACTCCCAGGTTTCCCAAAGAGACTTGTCCACCCGCTCGGCCGGGCCGGATCTAGCGAGCATCCTACTCGGTCTGAAGAGTTCCACATTTATGAGGACTGCAGTCATCTACTCGACGACAACCGTTCTAGACGAGAGGAGTAGCGGACGACCCAGGGTGATTCCAACCCACGTCCCCAAAACTTTGAGGAGAAGGAGACTATTTGTCCCAAGCGACGACGGAAAGAAGAGTAGGCTTTTTCTAGTGGACGCCGTGTAGGAAATGATGCTTTCACGGGCGAGCAAATCGCTGATGCCGATAACAGCGGATCTCTTTCACCCAACCAGCTCTAACAACTCCTCATGCACATCAGCGAGCGCTTGAGGAGAATGGAGGGGAGAAGTCGTGGTGGACACTCATCTTTGGAAACAAGCGAGCTACCTGGACCTTTCATAACTTGCATCATGTTCATTCCCCCGGTTGGCGACGTCCGACCTCCTAAAATAGCTCTGTACACAGAAAATGAAGACCCATATGACCACTTCATAAGTTTCCGGTCAGCTCTAGAGTCCAAGGGTATCGATGACATTACAAAGTGTTGGATCTTCCCTTCAACCCTCTTTGGCACTGCAAGGGATTGGTTCTATCAACTTCCTCCTAGCTCGGTTGATTGTTTCAACGAGCTCTGAGAGCTCTTCCTAGGCCAGTATATCATTCAGACCGATAGAATTTACACCACGGATGACCTGACGCGGGTTCGTCAGGACAGTAGGGAATCCCTTCAGGAATATATCACCCGATTTCAGCTAGAGCGATCTAGGTGTCGCAACTATGATGAGAATGTAGTCTTCGCTGCTTTCAAGGGTGGTCTCCTAGAGGGAGACTTCTTGTTTGAAATCAACCGCCGCAATCCGCACACCTACAAGGAACTCATGCAAGAGGTCATTGCCTATACTACTGCTGAATTCAAAACGTATGGGAAGAAGCCGCCTACCATGGACCGTTCAAGTATCGACCAGGTCATCATAGTGCCACCCTAGCCCGAGCCCTACTCGGGTAACTAGTATGGGGGTTCCGGGAAAAAGTTCAAGAAATTTACTAAGAAACACTTTGGTGATGGTAGAGGTGGAGCACAACAAAGGGAGGAAAATTATTAGACATCTTATGCCTCCAGGTTCAAAGTTTATACCATCCTCACTGTTACTTATACAGAATTATATCCCCAGATCAATTACATACTTCCTAAGCTCCCACCTCGCCCACCACAAACACTGTACCGGGCTAACAAGAACTTTTTTTGCCTTTACCATGACGACCATGGCCATGACATCGAGGTATGTAGAGCCTTTAAGGAAGCAATAGAGACCTTGGTACATGCAGTAAAGTTGGATAGTTTTATAGACAAGGAGGCCACTAAGAAGGCCAAGACCGAAGGACAACGACAGGGGCGAGTAAATACTATATGTGGTGGCCCGACCTTCGCTGGCAACTCCAACAGGGCTAGGAAGGAATATGCCCGAAGTGCTCAGCAATGCTCCGGCGTTACGGCTGTAGACTTCCACTATGACAAAAAGACTCCTAAGCTCGGGTGGTCACCTATTTCCTTTGCTGAGGAAGAAGAATGTGATTTAATCTTTCCACACGATGACCCTTTAGTCATTGAGGCCACCATAGCTAATTTCGATGTGGCTTGGATCCTTGCCGATTATGGTAGTTCCATCAACATCCTCTTCGCCTCAGCCTTCACCGCTCTTGGAATTGACCAGGAGAGGCTTGACCGGTCGGTCGCTACTTTACTTAGTTTTTTGGGCGACATGGTTACCCCTCTTGGTGGGATCTACCTCCCACTCACCCTCGGGAGGTATCCTTCATCCGCTATCACAACCACTCAATTTTTGGTGGTCAAATGCCCCACAACTTACAACGTCATCGTAGGACGACCAGCCCTTAACCAACTTTAGGTTATGATCTTCACCCACTTACTTTTGATCAAGTTCCTGACCCCATGTGGAACAAGGGTAGTCAAAGGCAATCAGGTATAAGCTAGGTCATGCTATACGACTTCCGTCAAGAAGAAAAAAGAGGCCAAGCCCTCCATTGTTGTTTTTGTCTCCCTCACCTGCCCTACCCCGGATCCTCTTGAAGATCCCCGTGATGCGTATTTCAGAGCTATTGCCCAACTAGATGAAAATTGTGTGGAAGAAGTTCCCATCTCACCTACCTACTTGGACCGCAAAGTGTTTGTTTCCGAGAAGAACTCATCCACTTCCTTCGTGCCAATGCCAAAGTCTTTGCATGGTCCTATGATGACATGCCCGGGATCTCTCCGGAGGTAATCTTCCATTGCCTGAGTCTTAATCTACAGCACCGCCCCGTCCGACAAAAGTAGGTAGTACAAGCCTGAAATCTATGTTGCTATGAAGAACAAAGTCGACAAGTTACAAAAAATTGGTTTCATCCGCGAGGTTTCCTACCCGGATTGGCTCACCAACGTTGTGATGGTCAAAAAGTCTAATGGCAAGTGGCGGATGTGCGTGGACGTCACCAACCTCAACAAAGCCTACCCTAAGGACAGCTTTCCCCTTCCACGAATTGACCAGTTGCCACAGCAGGCCATGCACTCCTTAGTTTGATGGACGCCTACTTTGGCTATAACCAAATCCTTATGCACAGCCCCGACTAGGAGAATACGACCTTCATTACTGACATGGGCTTATATTTTTATAAGGTCATGTCTTTCGGACTCAAAAATGTCGGGGCCACCTACCAGCGCTTGGTCAACTCCATCTTCTTAGAGTATATCGGTAAGTCCATGGAGGTCTATGTGAACGACATGATTGTCAAGAGTGTCTGGGCTGAAGATCACGTCCACAAACTTCAGAGATGTTTTCAGTGCTCAACAAGTATTAGATGCGCTTGAACCCTGTCAAGTGCATGTTCGAAGTCTTTTCGGAAAAGTTTCTTGGCTTCATGGTAAGCCAAAAGGGGATAGAGGCAAATCCTGAGAAAATTAAAGCTTGATCGATATGCAATCTCCCAGGACTCAGAAGGAAGTCCAGAGCCTAACAGGCCGGGATGCCGCCTTGACGCGATTCATATCCAAGGCCACCGACCGTTGCGCCCCATTCTTCAATACCCTCAAAGCTCGAACAAAATATATTGACTGAACTCCAGAGTGTGAGAAGGCCTTCCAAGACCTTAAAGAGTATATGAGTAAATCACATCCTACTCTTTAAACCCGAGCTAGGAGAAGAGCTACTTCTCTACTTGTCCTTTTCCCAGACAGCCACCAGCTCAGTCCTAATTCGACTTGAGGATAGGGTCGAGCACCCGGTGTACTATACCAGCAAGGTCCTGCAAGATGCTGAGACCATATATCCTGAAATAGAAAAATTAGCCCTTGCCTTGGTCACATCAGCCTAGCGCCTCCGCCTATACTTCCAGGCTCACCCTATCGTGGTTCTCACCAATCAACCACTCATGCAAGTCTTGAAGCGACCTGAGGTCTCTGGCCGACTTATCAAATGGTCTATTGAGCTGAGCGAATTTGACATTTCCTACCATCCACAGCCGACGATAAAGGGACAAGCCATTGCAAACTTCATTTCAGAATCTACATTCCTATTCGAGGCTGAGCCCTCCTCCGCCATTGTGTTGATCACCGACCCACCAACTTCTTCAACTCCAGCAATCAGGTCGGATTGCCCAATCTAGTTTTTATATGTTGATGGATCTTCCATCCAGCGGGGCAGTGGAGCCGGACTTGTTTTGATCTCCCCTGACCAGACCACCATCAAGTATGCTTTTCAATTTGACTTCTAGGCATCCAACAATGAGGCTGAATATAAGGCCCTCATTGCCGGCTTATCTCTGGCATTACACATGGACGTTGAGCAACTTAGAATCTACAGCGATTCTCAACTTGTGGTGAACCAGATCACACAGGAATACCAGATAAAGGGTGAACGCATGACAGCTTACTTCGCCAAAGTCCAAAGCCTACTCAGTCAATTCTCAGCATACCAACTTATGCAAATTCCTCGGGCAGATGCCCTAGCTCGCCTTGCCTCAGCTGCTGACCAAACCTCCGGAAGGTCTGTCCCAGTCGAGTCCTACCTCAGCGCAGCACTGATGCTATGGAGGTCTGCTAGTCTGAGCAACAAGCTAGTTGGATAGACCCTCTCTCACATTTCTTAAGCATGGGAACCCACCTGCAGACAAGATCGAGGTTCGGCGCCTTCGCCATCGAGCCTCTCGGTATACCATTATCAACAATAAATTATACAAGCGGAATTTCTCCATGACATACTTACGATGCCTTACCCTCAAGCAAGGCTACTGGGTCCTCTAGGAGATCCATGAAGGGGTATGCGGAAATCATGCAGGGGCCCAATCCTTAGCCCACAAGGCCATTCGCCAAGGCTACTATTGGCCGACCATCCGCGTTGATGCAAAGAAGCTCACCCAGAAATACATAAAGTGTCAAAAATTTGTAACTTTTTCACGCCAACCACCTGAGCCCCTGACTACCATAAACAGTCCTTGGCCCTTTGCCCAATGAGGCATAGACTTAATCGGACCAATGACAAAGGGCAGCAGTTGCAGTGGACTATTTCACTAATTGGGTAGAAGCCGAGCCCTTGGCAAAGGCAACCACCCAAACCATCAAGAGCTTTATGTGGAAGAACATAATTTGCCGTTTCGGTCTCCCCTACGCCATTATCACTGACAACGGCAAACATTTTGACAACAAAAAGTTGAAATCATTTTGCTCCGCATTCAACATCAAGCTTTTCTTTGCCTCTCCCGATCATCCTCAAGCCAACGGACAGGTTGAGGCTGTCAACAAGATCATCAAACATACCTTGAAGACCAAGCTTGATGCAAAGAAGGGAAAGTGGCCCGACCTCCTACCCAAAGTCTTATAGTCCTATCGAACGACTTGTCGATCCTCGACCGGGGAAACCTCATATTCCTTGGCATTTGCTTCTGAAGCTGTTATCCCAGTTGAGGTCGGACTTGCCTCCTACCGCTTCGACACATTTCAGCCTGAGCAAAATGCTGACCAGCTACCTGTTCTTATTATACTTCGACGTGGTATCCTCTCAGTGGGAGGTCAACGGATCCACGTGGTTTGACTTGACGTTGACTGCTCTACCATTTTTGAGCATCAACAGGACTGTTATTGATGTTCTCTTGGACAATTTACATCTCTAGGAATACCACTTGTCATTTGGAACCATAAATTTAGAGTAAATTTGGAAGAATTTGTATATTGAGAAGTCTGATTTCAAAGGTAGGAGGAACCCATTTTGGGTTTGCTGAGGTTTGGCTGAGTCTTGTAGTAATTTTGGGAAAATTTCTACTTGTTGAAACCTCCAAGTGCCGAGCCTAATAGGGAACTTTAAGAAAATTCTAAAATTTTTGGTGAGCTTGACTTTTGTAGCTGCCACTTTGGGCAGTGGCAGTAGTGATGACTCATTCGGTTATAAATTTTTTGTTTCTATCGTCTTTTGAGAGTCTTTGAGTTAGTGATTGGTCGTAGTTTTGGTGGAAGGGTTGGTGAGGATTGGATTGTTTTCTTTTGAGTCGATATTTGGGTACTTATCCGTTACTGAAACTAGCCTTAAACTAGATCGTGGTTTTCGGGTAGACTATGTATATTTATATTTGTGTATTTGATTTTGGATTTAGGGTTGGACTACCTTTTGTCGTCAACGTCAATTTGAGTCGGAAAGGTTCGAATTTAAGTAAGGTATTCTAAGTGTAAGAGAAGAGGATTTGTTAACCTTTATTTTGGACGAAAGACGGGTATGACGTCAGGTCTCGTATACACACACACACACACTTTAAATATCGCCAAGTCGAATCTAATTGTATTTTATTGTTTATGGTATAGGCGAGACGACCGGGGTTCGTGACGATCCGGCGGAGGATCGAAATTAGATTTTCTTACTGAGTGGACTTTGTTTTATGAATGTTTTTTTTTTATATATAAATTCATGAATTTATTCATATTAATATTTTGAGCTTTATTTGAATGAGAATGATTTGTGAGTGGACTCTTGTTTCTTTAAATGATTTATGAAATTCGTGATTTATTTTGAATATATAAATTTTAGTCGTGAAATAGAAGTTTGAATGGGCTTCTGGTTTTCTAAAGAATTCATAAAAATTCCATCAAACATTTCACACAATATTTTGGAAATTTATTTTGGGATTTGATCATTAATTAGTATTAAATTTTGGATTTCAAATGTTATTTCAAATAAGTTTTCTTGTTGGACGTTAGAAAGAAAACTAGTTTCTTATTTTTATACGTATGGATTATTTCATATTTTAGCCTATGGTCAAAAGATTTGATTGGTTTTATGTGTTTGAATGTGATTTATTGAGTACTATTTTACTAATTGTGCTTACGCATTGTGGATTAAAGATTTAAAGTTTTTGGAAATGGTAAAGATATTTTCTATCTGTGGAAAAAGATATTAAGTCTTGGTTATGGGAAATAGTTTCAACCACCTTCTCAGTACCCTTCAGGTTATCGGATTGGATAGGTCTTTGGGACCCATTACGGCACACACATAGGCTTTGGGCCGTGTGTTGTGATGCTTAGCCCTTTGGAGGGTGGCTCTACATGCACGTTAGACAGAATTTCTGGCTCTGCATGCGTATGAGAGGTTCTCGGCTCTGCACATGTATGATAGGTTCTATGGGTAATTGACTTGGTGTGTTTTATTATAAATGTATTATACAGTTTTATTTGCGATCGTTTATTTTAAATTTATAAGTTATTCAGAATTTTAATGTTTGAATTTTATTTGATAAAAAGGTTATGTTTCAGTTTGGTTTATTGAATTATGATAGCAACTTTGAACGTGTTTCTGAAAGCGTTTTAAAACTAGGGTATTTCAAAGAGCGACGTGAGGTCTTAGAATTAGAATTAGAATTTTTTAAAAGATTCGTGAAAAGATAAACGACATTTATTTTTCGTACTTATAAGTTGTCCACTCACTGAGTTATCTCACCATTTTCCTATTTTTTGTCTAAAATTTTCCCCCCAGGTAGTAGCTTTGGTGGAGGTTGGGCCAATCATATCGAGGCAATTACATCCATTTCCTTACTTGGACCTTGTAGGTGCCATTTTAATTTTGTAAAATTCCTTATAATAGAATAGTGGCTCTAATAACCACACTTAAATTTTAAGATGGTTTCTCTTTGTAATTGTTGGGTCTGAGACCCTTTTTGGTTGTGGTAAAGATGGTTGATGTTTTAGAAGTGTTTTTACAGGTTTTGAAATTTTTGGGTTAGTCCATTTTCAAGGGAGCTTCTGCAGAATTTTCTGTAGGATTTTTTTTGATATTGGATCTCACAGGACCTCTCTGGGTTTTAGGGTGAAAATCTGGGGGCGGTTCTGTCATATTATATATAGTCAAAGTCAAACAATGGGAGTGGATTTAGATGATTAGAAATTTTCTTATTAATTTATGGGAATCTTGGGGTACAGATTGATCGAAATGAGAAATCCGTGGGCATTATTAATTGAAATTTTGGGAGTGTAGCTACATGTATCGTTTAACATTCATATGCAGAGCAGCAGATGTGCATGCAGTAGTACATAAATTATGATCGAGTCTAAATAGAAACCATATATTCATCCCATTGGGTCCACAGTTCACACTGTGACAAATTAATCTGTAGCAGTAGCTAGCTAGATATCTTATATATAATACATATATAGCTAGCTAAGTAAATTATAATTTTATGAGAAATGTTATCCACCTTTTCCAATCTGCCTTCTCCATCAACTTTTGGAAATCTTTGAATCTGGTTCTTGGCACACACACACACACACACACACACACACACTCTCTCTCTCTCTCTCTCTCTCTCTCTCTCTCTCTCTCTCTCTCTCTCTCTCTTGCACTGCCATGGTCGGTCGTTACTATAATAACCCTTTTGCTAAAGAGGATGAAGTCAATCCATTTTCTATGAGCTTATGTTTCAATTTTTTTGCCGCAGTTTCAAAAGATCGATCAATTTCGAATTGGATTTTCGTGAATTTTGTTTAGTAAGTTAGGTGACTTTATTGATTTTGTGATTGCTATCTACTTTTTGAGATTTGGTTGTGTTTTATTAGATTTTAGATTTGTATTTCTTTGTGTTTGAATTTGTCTATGAAATTGAATAAAAAGAAAAATAACTTTTTGCTTCTTAAGGAACTCAAATCCCCAAAATCTTGAGAACCCATTTTCCTAAATCTATCCCCAAAAAAATTATTCCATCTCAGATTGTTTTTCTTCATCGTTTGCTTGCATTTTTGGCCTGCTGTAAATAACTACAATGTTGAGCTTGCATGTTTGGCATGCTATAAGTAACTACATTTTTGAGTACCCATTAACCTGTGTTGGGGTTACTGTGCTCTTCTCATCATTTTGTTCAAGAAACTCCAACCTTAGTTCTAATTTTGATGATTCCAATAATGGGTACGACGAAATCATTTGGTATGACCAGTCAAATTTGGTGAAGCCGTCGAAACCGTTGGGTACAACACTGTTGCGCTCGTAGAGAGAGAGAGAGAGAGAGAGAGAGAGAGAGAGAGAGAGAGAGAGAGAGAGAGAGAGAGAGAGAGAGAGAGAGAGAGAGAGAGAGAGAGAGAGAAACGTAATGAGAGATTGTGAGAGAGAGAGAGAGAGAAAGGGAAGGATGTAGATGCAACTAGAAGGTGGGTTGCCAATGTGGGGGAAGGGTGTAACGCCCCAAAACTCGAGTACGTCATAGCAGCACCCATCTTGAGAACACTCGAGACTACAACACCTAATCCTTATGTGTCATAATCCACAATATCCACCAGACAAATTAAGCCTTTTTATTTTGAAAACCAAGTTGGATGAAAGATGAAATTAGCAGCAAAAATAACTTGAGACCCATTTCGATAGATTTAAACAAGCCCAACCTCTTGGGGTTATATACAAATAGACATAACCCTAAAAGTTATTTAGAAACCATTAATGAGCCTAAAACAATTACGAAACGATTTTACAAACTGAAATACAAAGTAGAAAGACAAGTCTTCCCTCTGAAGCGTTCACTGCCATGCTCTTCTCACTTTGCCTCCTCAGCCTAATTATCTTGCAAAACAGTTCGCTACATCGTACAATGGTGCACCTGGTTACAAGACAAACCCGGTAAGCTGTAAAGCTCGTATGAGATAAATCAGACAAACACATTCTAGGTCACCAAAGATAGATTCAGCTTTGAAAGCATATGTTCATAGTCAAATACAACACCAGGATCTCAGCCTCAGAAATTTACACCCGGGTTGCCACACAAGGCAACAACTATAATCATGACATCACAAATCATGGCATAACATGTTTGCATGACAAATATACATATGTGATGCATACAACATGTATCTTATGCACGCATACCTTTACCAATCTACAGAAGCATATATCATAACCTATAAAATAACAGTGGACCACCCTATCCTGTACCATCACTACTCGGCCTCCCCTACTGCCGCAAATTAGTGATAAGAACATACGTCCATAGCGATACTAGTGACTGCATCACGATCACACCCAGTATACTATCATAAACGTATCCACACAGTAGTAGTATCCCAATACTATCTGACCACAATCTAGGGAGCTGACCAGGGGGCCGACTGCTCACTGGGTTTCCACAGTGGTTTAGGAGATCGAAACCCAAGGCTACTCACGTAACCTGTCGTTCTAAGACTAGAGGTCCAAACACTGAATTCTCATTAGTTTCATAATACTCAATGAAAATAATCATGATGCATGAATGCATATTCCACTGGCATTAACCTATGCCAAATCCAAATCCATATAGGAATGCACATGCACATGCTCAATATCAATCTTAGTTTCTGCATAACATTATTATAGTCCAAAACCATACATGGTTAAGGTTTCCATCATATCATCACAATCAATCATAGAGATGGTCACATAGACATTCACATATCAAGTAGATAATCACCCAAGTTGTTCAAAGAGAGTTATAGGTCTCATTACCATATATACACTTTAATCCAATTATGAATTCCAATTATATGAAGAAAAATACACAATACCCAAGTAAGGATTTATGTGAAACCTCTACAGTATGCCCTGATTCATTTTAGTTATTTAGCAAGCATACAGACAATTAGCCTTTAGTTTAGATGGAAGTTCTGACTCCTAATATAATTTAAGTAAAAACTCCTTAGCTTAGAGAACTAAGCCCAAGTGAAACTAAATAAATTACCCGGAGGGTTAAATTAATTAGGTGAGATTTCTAGAGAAATCCTAGCAAATTATAAATTAATAGATTAAGTAATACTATTAACCAAATTAGTTTAGAATCCTATCTAATTAGCAGATAACAAAAATAATCCTTTTACTAAATGTGAATTACTAACACTTAGATTTATTATGAAAATCTTTGCCTAGTAGTTAAGGGGACAAGTAGTTAAATAAGTGGAGTCTCTAACTCCTAATCAAATTAATCAAACAAGTCTTTATCGAACACTTCTTACCTATAATATCCTAACACCAGATACACATCAGAAGAACTTGTCTTGAATATACCTGAGACCTCAATGCCCGTTGCAAGTGTGTTGAGACTTCGAATATTTCCAAAGCAAGTACGATATGCATACCCATTTCGGAGTACAAGAGGTAATTAAGTTCTCATGCATAAATAGAGTTTCAAACTCTTAATCTAATTATTTAATAAATATAACAGTCACATATCCACTCCATCAACGGAGCGTAATCGGCAAGGACTGTGCCATCACACCTGTCTCGGGTACCATTTCAATATATATGCCAATTCACAAATTACAGAGCATTCAGATATTCACAGAGTATAAATGCACACAATAATCCACATATTCGTTAGAAATAATGACAAAATAATTCAATATCGATCATTCCAAGCAGGTACACAATCTAGCTCATCAGATCGACCACATAATCAAGCAATGTATCTCAATTATAAATATATAGATATTCCCTGCAAAATCGATAAGATAGGACATTAGTTATTCACCCACCTAATTTTCGAGCAAAGTTCATGACTTAGCTCGTACAACACCACCACCACATGAGATCGACTGGCTAAGCACACCGTCCTCGAAGGTCACATAGAACAACCATTCGCCAAGTCATCGGAATCTCCTTCTGGTAACTGGAGCCCCTAATCCGACAACAACTATATATTAGGAACGTACAAGACATACCCTCGACCTTGTCTGTTAAGACCAAGTATAATTCAGAGGTTTGTCACTAGTGTAATTGCTAGGTTTCTCTGAATTCTTAATCCGACATGACATTGCACCCCGAGGCAAACAATCATGTCAGACCGTGTGGTTTCTAGATTCATTTTAATTTATTGTCGAGAAGGTTGATCAGATATGAACCTACAACGTGACCAGATCAATGCATAGGGAAACTGAGAGAACTATGGCTCAGTACCCAACGCATGTATGCTCATGGACTGATGTTAGCCATCACGTTGTTTGGTTACCACAAAAATGACCTCAATATTTATTTAGTCCAATTTTAGTTAAACAGTTAATTAAGCAGTATTTTGACTAAACCACAACTTAAATAAAACAATTGTTAAACAAGTTGGGTTACGCGTTTACATGTTGAAAACTTCCTGCGGACATAGTCTCAGTACTACTAGATGTCACACCCAAAATGGGGTCTAGCACTTTGGGCATGTGGCAGCGCTACATTGGTCTTTAACCTCGACATACTCTTACTAATCCTAAGTAAGAACATGCCAAGATCAAAGATTAATGTAAGACTTTAAATCAAAACTAACTAACTCCAAAATAGGGGGGAATTTTTTTTTTCATTTTTCACAATAAATATTCAAAGTGTACCGAAATGGAAGCTTTGTAAAATGGTGAGCTTTTAGTTATTCACTTTATAAGATAAATCAATTTCCAAGTATAAAGACAGACCCTTTGGTTTAAAATCAATAAGAAAAACATCAAATAAGAAATTGAAATTTGATTAAGAGTGAAAACTTTATTTTAAATCCTAATTTTGGTGTAAACAAAACAATATCTCAAGGTATCACATAATAAGAAATTGTACTAATGCTTGAATAATCAATTTCACAGATTTCCCAACTAAAATATAATATAATAATAAAAGGGATAGTAACAAACTCATCCATAATTGGATCATTTTCCTCATCGCTTGAGTATTCATGTGGTTAGTGCATGCTGGTAGGCTATCCTTGGTGAGTTCTCTCTACTTCCAAATCTTCATCCTTCACTATCCGAAATGTCTATGAAGTTGATCAATCTTAATTTTGTCCTAAAGGTTTCCTACAACTTAACAAACTGTGTAGAGGTGAACATCACTAAAACAGCTGATCACACACTCAACTAGTTCAACAAAACTCAACCATTTCAACACAGATAATTCAATCACAAGTAGGGTATATCAATGGCTTAAACTCTTGCTGAAATGGCCTAAGCCCAAACAATCATTTAATAGATAAATAGCAACCTATTTAAAACATTTAAAAGGAAACCAAATCATTCTTTCTTTGAAATATAAGCTAGCATATCCATTTTCAAAGATCGAAACCACAATTATACAATTAAGCATAAGTATAATCAATTTCAATGCTCAAAAACACAATTTCACATACATCCAGTCATGGCTATAATTGTATAAATAATTCCATACTTTCTTGGTTTGGGTATGGTGAAACCATCATGCATCCATTTTTAATATATCCAACATGATTAATCTCATGAAATGTAAATGCATGTTTAATTAAATAACAATGCAAGCGTACCTTTTTCTCCATAACATTGCAAACTTGTCAAAGTTTATAAACAGTGGACTTATCCCCTAATTTGTAAAGTTAATTATCTCACTAAAAAGTAAGATCTAAATAGTGAGATGTCATTTCATTGAAGTAAATAAAAAATCATCTACTTCCCCTCTATCATATTCTTAATTTTCATAACCAACTATAAATGTCACTTATATGCATACCATTTAGGGAATTGAATCCAAGGATGAAGTAAGAACTGTACCCCTTCATCTCTAATTAGGAAATCCAAACACTTAAACAACATTAGTGTAAACATTCTCGATTCAATATTTATGAATGCTAATGTATGTTTTGGCAGTACGTCCCCATGAAAGGCATAGCTGCCCTCAATGCTCCACACGTATAAATAATGCTATATAATCATGAAATGACAAATTAATTATATAATCAATTCATTCCTTACACTAGTTATACTTTATAACACTACAACAAAATTGTCAATAGATATCACCATTTTTATATCAGATTTGAAATCGACTGATATTGTAAAAATTATGATATCAGATAATTTTTTATCTGATTTCTAAACTCTATTAGAAATCATATGCTTTTTTTCAACTGATATATAATATATTTTTTTTTCTAAGAATTTATAAAGACATCAGTCTAAAGTGTCAACTGATATCATAAGTTTACATGTCCCTCCCCCACTTAAACACACCTAAACGAACCTGATATAAAATGTTTTTTCTTTTTATTTTTTATTTTTTTATTTTTTTATTATTTTGTTAACATATCAGTGTAACAGTCAACTGATATCTTAATTGCATCAGTTGACCTTTGACCCAAAAAACAAAAAAAAAAGTTGACCTAAAAAGAAAATTAGGAGCACGCACGCTGGCACAACACCTCACTCAAACGCACCCACACTCAGAGTCGCACCCAGTACGCCTTCCTACTCCTGCTCGATCTACCAGCGGCTGTCGTTGGTCGCCATAGAAGCTTCTCCAAATTTCGGGCTTAAGGTTGCAGCTTCGACTTCCGGTTCGAAAGGCATGTGGGTTTCCCTGCATTCTCTGTCTTCCATTCTTCTCTGTCTTCAATTCTTATGTGTCTTCCAATTCTGTTCATTTAGGGTTTCAAATTTATTTGGTGTACTTTGATTTTAAGCTTTTAATTTTTTTAATTTCTAAGAATTTTCCACATCAATTGTGCGTCTGAATGTGGTTATGGCTGAGTTTTGGGATGGGTTTGTGGCTTAGAGCAGTTTTTTGTTTGATTTTGTGGTGGATTTAGGTTCCACTGATTTTCTGTTTGGTACATTTGCTGAGTTTTAGGAATAATAAAATACAGTCTATTCTCGAAAAATAGATCAAGCTTCAGAGAGAAAGAGAGAGAGGCAGTGGAGATGGAACTGAAGGAGATGCTTAACGACCTTGAATCTCTGAAGCAATAGCTAACTGATCCGTCTCTTCGTGCTCCAATCGATAATTAAGTAATTCATTATTTATTGTTAACTTAAGTTCCAATAACGGAATACTGATAAGTTTACTAATTTTTACTTGTTGAACTGATGACTCTTTTTTTTTTTTT
>QANW01004282.1:525298-647365 GCA_003254865.1 Dryas drummondii
TGTTTAATCAGATATAAACAGTTAAGATGCACAGTGGTGAGATTTCATCTTTTCAGCCGTATATATATGGTTATGTCTGTGTTTATTTATCTATGTGGGTCCATACGTTTAGATGAATAGTCAAGCATACAATGATTTGTTAGACATGCAAACTTTCTTTTGCATGATTTGCTTTTCATTTTTAATCATAGTGGAAAATCATTGTGGTATCCAATCAATTTTGATTGCCTAGTGAATATTTATATAACATAGGAATGTAAAGTCAAGGAAATTCACATGAAGAACATAAAAATTGGCAGGTGTGTCTGAGGATGCTGTTTCATGTCATATTCAGTTGCTGATTCATGGTGAAACTGCATGTTTTGCATGTGCACCACCTTGGTATGCTTTCTTTACCATTTATATAAATTTTGATGATGTTGGAGGATTCTCAATATAGGAACACAAAACATGAAGAATTGAAGATTGATCTTTTTTTTTTCCTTATATCTCTTTCTTAGGTTGTAGCATTTGGAGTAGATGAACTCACTCTTAAGTGTGAAGGGGTTTGTGCTGCATCTTTACCTACCACTATGGTAAAAGTTCTTCTCTTCCAATTCCTTGGTGGCTCTCCTTATTGGGGAGTTCAATTATTGAAACTTGCTAGTGTTTGTTTTCAATGCTAGTTTGCTTAAAATCCATAGCGTGACCACATAAATCTTGATGTTGCTACTTATTATTTGGAAGAAAAAGAAAACAAAAATCTTGACATTGTCATTTTGAATTCAACTGAAGATGACACTTGGCTTAGTTACTCTGTAGTCTGTAGTATACAGGCACTGTAGACAATCTATAATTGGTTGATTGATATGTCAATTTATTATGTGGCATGACAATACCACAACTGTTATTCTTATAGCAATTAATTTGATATGATTTTTTAGGGAGTGGTTGCTGGGCTTCTAGTTCAAAATACACTCAAATACTTGCTGAACTTCGGAAATGTCGCCCCATACTTGGTAAGTCGTATGTTGAACTCTCTCTCTCTCTCTCTCTCTCTCTCTCTCTCTCTCTCTCTCTCTCTCTCGCTCTTTCCCCTACATTGACCAAATAGCAATTTTCTTAGAAGCACACAGATGCATGAAGTAGAGAAATGGGAGGGGAGTTAGGCAGCAACTCATTTTGTAGTGTTGTGTAGTTCCATTCAACCACTGTGTGCCAGTGAGTAGTGACCTAGTAATTCAAATTATATTGCTAAGCTATATAGTTATAGAATCGTTAGGCTATATATACCTGCCTAGTCTATGACCATGAATTACTACCCTCGTAATTATATTATATAGTTTATCGGGCTTGGCTTGCCAGAAAAGACCAATCTATGTACAATTGTACCATAGCCCCCCAGTTATTGATAGAAACTCTGTTCAGTTGTTTAATTAGTGGACACTTTCCTTTTTCCTGAAAATCATTTCTTCCTTTCATGCATTTTCTCACTTAACTCTTGAAATGAAAAGAGACTTTGTAACAACAATAATGAAAGGAAGTAGATGAGGACCAAGTGCTAGTGAAAGGAAGTAGATGAAAAGAGACTCCTGAAAATCATTTCTTCCTCTCATACCTTCCAATATACTTTAACCTATCAGTATACTTTCCAAGTTTTATCAATGAATTTGTGATTAAATTTAAGAATTAATATATGTTCTTTTGATGTTTTCAGTGGTCCAATATGAAGACCAAGTGAAGCTGATACACACAAGATCAAATAGATGAGGTGCAGGTGGAATGGGGAGATTTTCTGAACTATTGTCTTTAGACCGACAGGTTAATTGGTAGGTGGTGTACGTTTTGCCTTTTTTGTGGATAGAAGAAAGCTGTCGTGCATGCTCATTTTTTGCAAAGCATGGAAGAAGATTGAAGATTTGGTGCTTTTAAATAGAATACATGCTGCCATGAATATTTTGTAAAGGATGGCAGAATTGAAGTTAGAACTAGCTAGCTAGACATAGTGCTGATTTCCAAATTAATTAGCTTAGATGCTGCCATGCTATTTTGTACATGTGGGCAGCGTTTGGTACATTAATTACAACTTATTTTGGTTTTGTAAAGGTCTTAACAAATAGGTTTAGGCAATATTGCCTTAGTTATTAGGCTAGTGGTATGTTTAGACCTCTACAAAACAAAAAAATATATAGTTATCTTATTGGATATTTGTAGGCAGCTTTGAATATTGTTATTGGTGATTATTGAAATATATGAAATGAGAATGGAAGATTTTATGGCTGCACAAATTTCTGACCAAATTTATGTACAGGCGCAAATTTATAAATTGATATATTTTTTTAGGTGAAAAAAAAAAATTGATATAGCAAGCTATATTCCAATTATCTTTTGTGAAACAGATATACTAAACGATATCAGTTTTTGACTAAAAACTGATATTTTATAACGTTTTGATATCAAATTCTTTTTTAGACCTGATATATAAACAATGTTTAGATATCAGGGTCTATTCCATGTCTGATATTAATATGGATATTATATATCAGATTCTACCATAGACCTAATATTAATACCATAGTTTTATATCATATTCTATCTCAAACCTGATATTGATTCCGGGTTATATGTCAGTATTAGTATCAAATATGATATCTATTGACCAGAACTATTGATACTTGAATTTTATAAATATTAGAAATAATATCAAATTAGATATCTATTTTGTATTTAAGACATCAGGTTGAAAAAAAAAAAAGATATATAAACAATGTTTACATATCAGTTAAAAACTGATATCTAAAATGTTCACATTAGATATCACGACGCGCTATATCAGACGACTACCCTATTAGATATCAGTCCACGACTGATATGTATTGACAATTTTGTAGTAGTGTAACCCATACAAGTATAAGACTATAAGAGCAATTAAATAAATTAACAAACAAGTCCAAGTTAAATTCTCGAATCCGAAACCAATAAACAAAGTCAAATAAACACATATTTTTCTTATTAGTTCTAAGCCTCTTTTACACTTTTAAATTAGTTCTTAAACCTTAGAACTTTCAAGTTTTACAACAAGGTAGAAATCAATTCTTAAAAGCTCTTGGGTACCCCTAATTATGAGGCCCTATTAGTTTAGGTCTAGGTGATCTAGTACCCTTTTTAATTAATGCAATATTAAAATAACATAAGTTACTTTTCCAAAATAGATAAATCTAAGTTTACTAGAACCTTAATTCCTAGGTTGGTTCTTTTAAACTAAACATGCAACTCTAGTGTTTAAATTCCCAATTAATTTCACATAAGTCCACCCATTTTATCCTTAGAACAAATAGGTTAGCTTTTCCCATCCTTATTAGGCAAATTGAAGTCATCAACATACTTTCCAAGTTCAATTTATTCTTGGTCTCAAAAGCAACTCAATTACTTCTTTCTATAACTAACGTACAACTAACCAAATAAATCATACTTTCCTTTAAAGGTTAATTACTTAAGTCTAATCAAGCATGACATCCAAGAACACAACAAAACATTTAAAACAAACAACCAATATGAGCCAAGCATTTAAGGGAAAACAAACACTTTTATTAACATAACTAGGAATTAAAACATATTGAAAATCCGAGTTTGAAAAGGACTAGCTCCCCTGACCTCAATTGAAACTTCTTGCCCTTGTTGTGATCCACCAAATTGAAAATTAATTCCAAAACACCAAGGGAATCATATTTCATATTCTCAAACTCAATTAGGGCTTTCTAGGGTTTTGATGTCGTAATGGCTAAGCTAAGTGACATTTGAGACCTCTAACTTATAAAAAAACATCCTATGACTTCAAATAAGTTCTAAATCATGTATGCAAACATAATTCGAAGCTTAAAAACTAACACATAGGCCATGGCAAAAAAGAGGTATGCTGCAACCTAGTTTTTGTTAAAAAAATATAGGGTTTTGACAACCCAAATTCCATTCCAGAGTTAAATGAACTCCCTCATGCTCATAGATCAATCACAGGGATGATTTGTGACTTGTGTGAACCAAGGAATAAAATTTCGAGTTTCGAGGAAATTTCGATGGAAATTTCGACGGAAATTTCGAAGATTTTTAAATTTCGACAGAAATTAGATGGAAATGACGGAAATTGCTATCAAAATACGGAAATTTTGAATGAAACTTTTCTATATATTTATTTAACATATTATCTACTAAATTGATAAAAAACATTGAAGAAATCAAATTATATAATAGGTTTCATGTGATATAAAGTGAATATAATGCGCGCTGAAATAAATACTGTTAAATAAAGTTAGTATAATGAATAAACAAAATTAGTATATTATTTATACGTTATAATTTAATTATACACTAAAATCTAAACTCTAATACTTTATATATTCATTATACCCTAATACTCTTTATACTCTATAATCTATACATTAAACCCTATATACTCTATATTTTTTAGGATATTAGGTTTTAAGCCCTTTAGGATACTTTTAATTATTTTTTTATATAGAAATGTATTAAAGTTTAAGATTTAAAATAACTAAAAGAAATCTCAAATTTTTTTTTCTTCTTTCCAATTGCCCAAAGGCCCCAAACCCTCCCTCATTTTTTTTTTCTTCCTTTACTTTTTTTCCCCGTGTCTCTCTCTTCAGTCTTTTTTTTATTTTTTATCTTTCCTTCCTTTTTTCCCGTGTCTTTTACTTAGCCAAGCTTTGTCTTCACTAAGTGTAATAACCCAAATTTTGGCTTATGGTAATTTTGTTACTTAAATTTTTCAAATTTGTTTTAAGGTTTGTTTAAAGGAATTAGAAATTTCTTTAAATTTATTTTAACTAACTTATATATTTGGTTGTGGTTCTAAAGCTTAGTTGTGTGGAAATGAATTTTAGAAAATGAAAATTCAAGAATTTGACTATTATTATTTTTTTCAGAATTAAATTATAAGAGTATGATTTTTCATAATTTTTTTGAAAGCCATTTGACTATTTTAAGGTTATAGGAAATTAGTACTCATCAATACGAGTTCGTAGAATTTTTCGGTGAATTATTTGGAGTCTCGAGCTATTTTTGGTGAATTTCTGAAGTTGGAGAAAATAGAAAATATGAAAATTTCGATAAATTTCGGAAAATTTCGATAAATTTCGGTAGATTTCGGTAAATTTCGATAAATTTCGATAAATTTCGGCGAAATTTCAAAAATTTCGGCGAAATTTTCCCGAAAAATTATCAAATATGTGTTTCGATTTCGACACTCCAAAAAAACGAAATTTAATACCTTGGTGTGAACCAACAATTTAGGCCACAAAGCCTTAATATAAAAAATGGCAATTTTGAGGTATATTGGTTTCTTTAAAAATGCAAATAGGTAGCACCTGCTTATTGAATTTTAGCAGACATACTAATAATCATGCACAAAAATTTTCAAAGCAATTGGAGTTGTGCAAGTATGGTTTTCGGAAGCCCAAAGTCCACATCAAAAAGTTGATCGATTTTGCTGCATAACCACTGTTCATATGGTAAAATATGTCATTTTCAAATATAATGAACCAAATCAAGTAAAACCAATTGGTAGACATCCAAAATCAGTCATACAATCTACTGAAACAATTTCAAATCAAGTCTCTAAAGTAAAACAAAATTCGAGCATGTAAACCTCATGGATTTTTCTTTGAAATTGCTGCAGAAAATGGCAGATTTTTAGGGAAACTTTAACTCAATATAAATGAGATTTGCATGATTCTTGTCTTGAATGAAAGGTGTATATGTCTAGTTTTATGCACCAAAATAGTTTTGCAAGATTCTATGCCGATTAGTAAAGAATTCAATTTTTATCAAGTAAGGTCAGAAGATGCAAAAATAGCCAAACAAGACTAGGTTGTAAGACTCTTAGATTTTTCTTTGGATACACTTAACCCTAACCATTAAACAAGGTTAAAAGGTATTGAAAATTAGATTTAGAGGGTAAAGTGAGGGTTCTTACCAATTTTTGTTTAGTTTTCCAAAGGGCAATGCAGGCTGCAAAACTTCCTTCTTCTTCTTGGGTTGGCCTTCCTCTTTGGTTTCCCTCTTCTTCTCTTCTTTTTCTTTTTCTACCTCTAACTCTCTCTCTCTCTCTCTCTCTCTCTCTCTCTCTCTCTCTCTCTCTCTCTCTCTCTCTCTCTCTCTCTCTCTCTCTCTCTCTCTCTCTCTCTCTCTTTTTCTAAACTTAGAAAGAANTAAAAGGGTTCTTGTGTCTGTTGGAGGGAAAACTGAAGACACTTCCTTTCTTGCGTGGGAAAGGTTTTCGACAAGGCTCTTGGGCTGTTTGTCAGGGCTTTTGGTTTTCCAAGAGGCTTCTAATAGGCTGGTCAATCCCTTAAGGCATTTTTAATTAAGTATTTAGCCTAATAACCAACCAAAGACTTTTCTTTATCCAACCAAAGACTTTTCTTTATCCCAAATCAATTAATTAAAGTCATCATTACCTTTTATTTGGTTTCCTTCCCTTCTAATCTGAAAATTCATCCTATCTTCAACCCTAGTCATGACCTCCATGTCATGCAATAGTCATCATTTTTATCTCTTGCTCATGTAATCTAGGTTTCTAGCCTAGTGGTTTAGATTGGTCAAAGAAATTAAGGTTTCAGGTCAACTTTGCAATCCTTGGTATTTTTATTTGTCAAATCCTAACTCTAAACAAATATATATCACAAACACATATTTGTTCAAGCAAGAGTGTGTATGTGATTTGAAAGGATCACTTGGTGTCTAAATAATTATTAAAAACATGTTATTTAAAATAAGTGTACCAAAACAATTTTTTTGGATGAAGTAAAACATACAAGTTTTTGGCATTCCTTTGAAATTCAAAATTACTCCAAATATCTAAACATAAGCAATTAGGTCCAAATGTTGTGCACAAATGGTCATGTTCTTAGCAAGTGACATTACCTAACATGAGTGCACAATTTTTAAAGCATTTAAATAAATATAAATCCATAAACTTGTCTATGTGGAATTAATCCACATTTGTGTTCAAAAGAAGTAACAATTATTTATAACTAATTTCAATTAGCCTAATAACACCCTTAACTCAAAGTCAATAAAATTGGGAGTGTTACATTAGACTTGCTAAGTAACAAGATTAAAAGAGTTTAGTTAACAAGAGAATAATCTAACAAAATTTCAACAGAACTTCAACAGAGATCAAGAAATTACCTATGAAGATTGAAAATGACTTTCTTAAGATTTCACTGAAACCTAACCTTCAAACTAATAGAATCGAAGAGTTTGTCGCCACGAATGCGTAGGAAAAAACGGATCGTCCATCGAAACTCCAGAACTCAAGATAAATTGAAAACAAGATTTGAAGAAAAGAGAGAAAGAAAAATGAAAAGAGAAGATAAATAAACTCTCTCTTGATTTACGTGCACTAAAATGGTGTGAAGAATTAGCAAGGGAGTGGATGGACTCGGGTTGACTCAACCGAGTTGACCAAATTGACTCAAGTCAACCTTCGCAAGGTGTCACGGAAGGGTGCGGCCACGTGTCGCGGGCCATGCAATTTGGTTGCACATGCAGGCATCAGATTAATCTAGCCATGCAGCCTTCAATGGCACAAATCGTGCCACGTGGCGAGATTTGGTGCATTCCCCATTTAATTTTATAATTTCCTATTCTTTCCAACTTCAAAAATTAATTAAAAATATCTTGGGACTCGGAAAAATACCCCAAAAAACACTACGGACTCGTATTGACTAGTACTATTTAAATATGAGATCAAATTACCAATTTTCTATTGGAAAAATTTCAAAAAATTAAAACTCCATAAAATAACTTAAGGTAAAAAGGGAATTTGAGAAATTCATAAAATAATCTCTTAGACTCGGAATAATACGAGATTTGCACCGTTGGGTCTGTGGGTAAAAGTACTATATTTCCAAGGTCTAACTTGGGTCAAAACTCTAGTCAAAGTTGGTACACAAATTAAAACCCATGGTGGAAAACTACGATTTTCCGCCAAATAATTTAGAAAAATCCCAAAATAAATTTGAAAAATTTTCGGGTCTCAGAAGAGGGTTCTCGACCGGTGGCTGAAAAGGGGAGGGAAGTCAGTGGAGGGTGTTGGGATATTTTTTTTCTTCTTTTGTTTTAATTAATTATATTGTTTATATTTTATATAATTTTTTAAATGTTTTATTAGTTTTTTAATATGAAATAGCCAAATTATCCCTCGTTTGGATTGAAAATATAATGGAGTTGACGAATTGTTCCACAATAACACAAATCCTAAATATGTGTACTATATTAACACAAACCCAAACACATGTCTTAAACTAAGATTGACCCCCAAGTTTGTGACGTCATTTCTGAAAATTTTTCTCTTTTTATATTAGGGGGATATAGACATTTCAACTCAAAAGGGTTGGAAAAGTAAAGATTTTACAAATAGGGTTAAACAAGTATGAGCCACATCAAAAGAAGTTATTCAGTGTAATTTTTCTTTAGGAAAATATTGGTTGGAAATAGAGGTGTACAATGGGCTGGGTTGGGCCGAATATAGCATGGGCACGACTCGTTTAAAGTCGGCCTAACCCGACCTGTTTAAAGTCAGCCCGACCCGACCCGACCCTTTTAAAGTCAGCTCGGCCCGACCCGTTATTAAGTGGGCCAGGCTAAGCTCGATTCATACTATGGGTCGGGCTGGGCCAAGGTTTTCTATCCCGTTAGGCAAGCCCATTTACATTAATTTTTCGCAATTTTTTTCAAATTTTAAAAATTAATTTTTGTCTCCATAAATAAAAATATGTATTTAAATTCAAAGATTTCCTAAAATTAAATAAAACATTATATATTTTATTAAAAATTTATTCATTATTAATTGCCAATTTAAAAAAAAACATTTTATCATAATGTTTGGTTATAAAATTATTTTTTAAATTTGCAATATTTCAATTGTACAACTAATCGTTATAAGTGAAATATTATTTTTTCTTTAATTTTATTGAAAGATCGAATGTACGTAACAACTTAAAAAAATTAATTAATAATTTTTATTAAATAATTATTAAAATTTTAAAATTAACTAATTGGGCTGGTTTGGTCTAGCACAAACCCGGCACGACTCGTGATGGACCAGGCTGGGCTTAAGGTTTAAAATAATTGGGTCGGGCCAGCCCGAACACGGCACGAAGCATGAATGAGCTCATTTTAAATGGGCCGACCCATTGTACCTCTAGTTGAAAATGGTCTAAGTTTGTTAATTTTATGTTTTGTAAAATATATGAAAATGAATTAATAATGTTAGGTAGGTAGAGATAAAGAGAGAAATTAAGAGATGGAGGACTAGTTCAAAATTCAAATGAGAAACTTGCGGCATATATATATACATGTCCCCGAAAAGATAAATTTCCCTATCATCGGGATGCGAGGTCAGATTCCTGAAATGGCGTTATCGAGTGCTAGGTATGGTCGTCGAGTACTCGGCACTCGGTCACCGAGACCACGGTCTTGTTGCCGAGTGCTCGACACTGTCATTTTCTTCTTCTCTCGAGCTTAGCACTGGTTTTGTCGACTTTATGTTAGGTTTTAACTCTCAAATTTTGGGCATCAAACCGGCGATCTCATTGGCCTCCCTCATCGCTTCGGCGGTGGCCGGGTTACAAAGAAGAGAGAGAGAGAAATTGAGAGAGAAAGAGACAGAGAGGATCAAAGAGAGGGAGAGATGGAGAGAGAGATGGGATGGTGGGGCTGCCACCAGCCACTAGAGGTGGGTCAGGGCCTGAGTGGGGAAGGGGGTGTGCGATGCCTCCTTCTTTCCTTTATTTTTTTTTTAGTTTCATTTGTTTTAAAATATAAAAGTGAATTGTCAATTTTGCCCCATAAAATAGGTCATGTGCGTGCCACGTAGCTTATTTTTAATGGAATTCTTAACAGAGTTGATGGATTATACCACATTAATACAAACTCTAAATATGTGTTCTAAACTAATACAAACTCAAACACGTGTCCTAAAATATGATTGACCCCAAAATACGTGTCCTTTTTGAAAAAGATTTTATTTTTTTAGTTGTGCACAAGGATAAAATGGGAAGTTTGGGTGGTTAATTGTAATTTTTTTTTTTTTGTGTGGTAAATATGCACACCCCTATAATTTGGGTGATATTAGCTAGTGCAAAAAACGCCTTCTTAAGTTGGCTCAAATATAACACCGCCCCGGCAGTGTTCTACTTACTCTCCCTACGAACACCCTCAATTTAATTGCTTATTTACATTATTCATTGTTCCAAATCCACAAACTGACATAACAAATTAATAGTTAAGAGAACTGTACTGTACTGACGCGTAAATTAATTAATTGGCATTTTATATATAGCTAATTAGGGTATACGGTATACCATATATACCAATTAAATAGTCCAAACAAAAGTTCCATCCAATATATAGGACCATATATATTTATGCAGTTGCAGCGTACCATTAGATCAATTAGAAATGTATTCAATTAAATCTCTATCATGATCTAGTAATTGATAATTAATGAATGAAAATATATACTAAATGTGAATTAGGGCAGCAGTGCTTTTTATGATCAATTGGGCAGGAGTGTGAACTCGATCGATCATGAGTAATTAAATTCGTTATTTTAGCAAACTGTAATGTATGCATAATTAGTAATAAGTACAACCAATTCATTAACATACGCGCGTCCATGAAATAAGTTAATGAGTGACATTAATTCCATTGATTATTAATTGTATGGAAGCAGAGAGGCCAGATAAGCGCGGAGGATGATACAAGAGATTAATGGGGTCTATATATAAGAATTGTTGGAAACAAGGGAGGCCACCCATAATCATCTCTTAAATCTGTATATATAGTGGTTGCCTCCAGCTTCTCTGGACCTAAGTCTTCTCCCTCGATCATCTCACCCTGCACACCGCAGGGAGAGAGGGGATCACCGCAGGGAGAAGGCTTAAATTAATTAATCGAATTAATTAATGGAACACCGCGGGCGCAGGTCACAGAGCTGCACCAACGTGTTGATCGACGTGGAAGAAGCAGGCACTGATCTTCATAATGCAGCAGCAGCCAGAAAGAAGCGTGGTGGAGGTATGCAATTCTTCCAGCTGGCCAGGTTCATGCTCCGACGTCGTTCCGGGAATTCCAAATCCACCGTGGAAGCAGTCACCGGCTCCAAGGGCACGTGGAAGCGGCTGGTGGGGTCCATGCGACCTTTGCACCTGCAGAGCAGCAACCACTCATCTCCGCGGCCCAGCATTGATGCTTCACCCTTGAAAGAACGATACGAGGACGTGCTCCCCCCGCCCATGTCTCCCGCGCCCTCCTCCTCCTCCTCCGAAGGTGGCATGAGCCGATACGCTTCCGCCGTCAACCTCCAGGAGCTGGACAGGACCAACGATGACAATGACAACGACAACAACAATTGCGACAACCAGATTGACGCAAAGGCCGAGGAGTTTATAGCTCAATTCTATCAACAAATGAAGCTTCAGCGCATGGATTCCATGATTCGCAGGTCAATTGGTTAGGTTCAACGTACCAGCTATGTACCAATTAATGTCACCACCCATAATTAATTAATTAGTTAATTAATGTTTCTAATTAGGTCATGGCCTGCCCTCATCCTCATCATGGCTGTTACAACATGCATGCATGCATGCACCTAGCTAGCTACCTACCTTCATTTCCAATTTAATTTCATGCCTGCATGTATGTACGTTGGGTGGTTCAATTCATCATAATATACAAATACAAATTTATGTGGAGAGTTGGGTTAAATATATGTTTCAACCATATATCGATCTATCTATCTATTTATCTATTATTTTAAAAAATCTTTTCAACTTACTTATAGGCACAGCGTTAAATCTTCATTGAAATAGAATCAATTAGTCAATGAATAAATGCTTACCGTACTTCTCTCTTTTTTTATTCATTCCCGGGTTACAGGGTTAATATTTGTTTTCATGTCCTCTGTGTAGGGAATCTTTCAATTATTTATATATTCTTATATATATACTGAATTCTTGAATTTTTTGCTTGCTTGTTTTAATCATACGTATGTACCTACAAGTGTTACCTTTCCCCACATATTGCGTTTCGAAAGTTCTACAATTAAACTAATTTGAAATCCAAGTCCCAAAAGTGTCGATGGCCCAAGGGATCCATCCCATAAATATATAAGATATAAGCTAATGAATATTTAATCAGTCTTTCTATTATGGGAGGAAAATTTTGAATTCAAATTAATCTTCATTGAAAACTGTCCAAATGGATCCTTTTTGTTTTTTTAATTTCTTTATTATTAAGGAAAAAGAGAGTTTTCATTACTACACCAATAACTAATTAGTACATTTTGTCTTTCTTAACCAAAACCATTTTTGAACTGTCCAAATGATATTAATAGTATGCATCTGATATGAGGTCATTCCGTTATTTGGGTACGAAAAAGGAAAAAGGAATTAACAAAAATAGGGCCCAAGACCGAGAGATTTATAAATAATAATAATAATAATAATAGATTGGTCTATTCCTTATTTGTTGTAACAACTAAAAAATGAAGAATTCCCATTTCGCTTGTTAGCTAGGTCTGCATTAGTTTTCTGAATCTTGCCAGAAACAGCAAGTGAAGACGTACCGATCGAAACGTGAGGGGTGAGATTAGCATCCACGGACGATCTGGGAGCACTTGTTCTTGATCCAACGGAGGCCCTTCCTCACAGAGGCCTTAACTTTACCTTCAACACTATACACCTTGTATTTGGCGATCCTCTTCTTTCTCTTCGCTTCGGGGTCATTGAAGCTCCATGGTTTTGACGACTGGCTATGACTCGCCCTCGACACGTGTGCTGGATTCATTGGAGGCGGATCGGGCGACTCAAGCCGAGGCGCGAACTTGCCACTCACAATCTCCACCCTCCCGTCTCCCCCTCCGTACCGATGACCCGACCCCGACCCCGACCCGGACCCGGACCCCTCCATTCGAATTTCGAAGGAGAGAAATGGTGGAAGAATTTGCACTTTTCACTTTTCAGTAGGGAAACTGAAGGGTAATATTGGCACGGGAAGGAAAAAATATAAATGAAATGCTAGCTGAAATTGGAAGCCTCGAGAGAGCGATGACGAAGAAATTAAGAATTAAGAAATTATTTTATATAATCGATACAATATAATGTGTATAATTAATTATGTGTTAAAATATAACTGAATGTTATTAATATTATATCTTATAAATATAAACAGTCGTCGAATAATATTTTTATATATTAAATTGGTTGTACTACGTGTCAGTATATCGTTTACACCAAATAATTTTTTTAATTAAAAGTATAATTAAACCTGAATTAATTAATTAATTTATTGCTTCATTCTTTATGTTTTGCTCGCTGCATGCATTAAAATTTAAGAATTGGGGGTGTATTATTTTAATTTTTTATGCCATCAAAACAAGGAAGGATCAATCTTTTGCTCGATTACCATCCCCACATCTGCATTGAAGTGTATTAATTATTTTTCTGAATCATGTCTCATGTGTAACGTACTTTGTTTGATTAAAATGAATTTTTTTTGGTGATATGGATTAAAATGAATTTAAATAAACAAGAAAATAAAGGAAAATGTATGTATGCATGTGTCATGTGTGAACTGATGGGTTTGTGGTGCATGTGGTGGTGTGGTTGTGGACTTATGGTCTGGTCTTGTGCAGTTGCGAACAACCTTGGTTTTGGCGATCCTTGTTGGACTCAACTTTCTGTCTTCCTCTGTTCATCGGGGTTTGATTCTTTGATTCAAATTAGCAGGGCAGGGCAGGGCAGGCAGATGCATATTATTATTATTTTTGAGCATACTCACGTGGTCTCACCACTAATTACATCAATATACATAGCTCCATTAATTACATCATAAATAATATTACTAATGTGAATTCCCCCCTGATAATTCCTAATATTAATTAACAATTAGTCGTGGTTTCTAGCGAAGGAAACCTTACTTAGCCTACTGGGTAGTAGTGTAGTACTTGTGACATGATTGGTTGTGCTGCGGCTGCGGCTGCTGCTGCGGCTGCTTGAACAATAAATAGCTCTGAATGCAAGTGCTTTCGCGAAGCTCAAGGCATTTGCTGAACAATATTGCTTCCTGTTGGATGCATACAAGGACTTTTCATCATCTCTCATCGTTTGTGACTGTGCCTCATCTGAAACCTCACCACTTGCCTTCAATATTTCACCACCAGCCATGCATGTATATATATCTTCCAAGTCCGACCAGGAGATATATACATATATATAAAATATATATATTAATTGGGTCATTAATTATTAACCTTTTCTGAGTTTAGCTTACCTCAAGAAATAGAATAGATGGAATCTAGATTTGGGACAAGAGAATTAAAGAGAAGATTGATTTGAGGTAAAGTTGTTCCATACATATATATATTATCCATTCCTTTTATAAACTCTCACCAACTAGCTAGCTAGGAATGAAGTTACACATATCTTTGACTAGAAGAAACCAATTATGCCAAAGCAAAGCAGCAACACTCCTTTATTAATCTAGGTGCCTACGCTTTTTCCAAGACACAGATAATGTACCCCTTTAATTTTATATTTCTTTACAAATAGGACTAAATGTTATGGACTTATGGGCATTGGGTCATGGGTATCAAGGACAGTGAAGCTATTCATATCACTTTAATTTCCACCACCCATCTGCTTTCTCTGCATCGGATACTGTCTGGCATGTAGCTACGTCTAATATTTGTGGAGATTAAACTGTTGAGTCAAAAGGAAGCCGTATATGTCCTTTTTCTTATCTTGTCAAAAGGGAATGTTGTAACAACGATTAGTCTTGCTTATCAGACACAAAATCAATTGTCGGATGGGAAGGCTTAATCTACAAACAATACTGTTAAATAGGATATCTTCAATATAGAATTTGAGAGAGTTCAGCTAGACTTCTAAATTAAGGTGTATTCAACATATATAGAGGTTTTAACGAGTTCATAATACAACAATTACACGCCCTAGCCCCCAGAGAAATTGGTATGTATACAAGGGCTCATACAGTGCTAGTCACATAAAAGCTGCTCATACAGTGCTTGGAAATTTACAAGGATGCACTACAGGGACATAGTTTTAGTATCTCCTTATAGTCTTATATACACGCCTTTCATGTGAAGAAACCCAGAAACAAGACCCCAAAATAAAATTTCAACTATTACAAACGCTAGGGTACCCAAATTCTTTGAGTGGAGCATGGTATGAAATAATGATTCTGCGCCATCAACCTGCATGTCAAGTTTCAGTCCAAAGTATTTAGATGCAATTAGCCATTGTGACAAATCATCCAACAAATCTATATGTGTAGAACTCCATAAATCTAGTATGCAATATATTAAAAGATTACACAAAAGGAAAACTTTGAGGTTTCTATCTCTTCTTCTCTTTTCCAGCAGGGGAAGAGAGATTAAATTACCAAGTTGTTTTCAGGTGACCGCCAATAGAAACCTTGCAAACCTGCTGAGAAAAGGTCACAAGCAGCCAAAGCATATATAAGTAGTGCATTCATCCCCATCCATTGTAGCAATACTGTGGGCTTTCTGAAATGCTTGACATCAACCTGCATTTAGATAAGGTTTAATAAAGCATATGAATCTTATGCATAGCTTTGTCTCTTCTTCCTCCAAAAGCAGTTATCATTATGCATAGCTTTGTATCCTAAGAGTATTTATGCAAAAGCAGTCATCATTATTTTAGAGTAGTGTTATTCCCACCTCCCTTTCCTATTTCCCCACCCACCAATTAATACAATTTTAAATAATAAATTTATTCTTTGTAAAATTACCTAAAAGGACAATGATTTGCAGGAAAAAAAATAAAAATTGCCTTGATGCAGTTCCAACCATGGTGGGTGCCATGGCAATCTTCAAGCATGGTGATTATCATTTTCCATGGCAACTGCCATGGTATTTGCCTTTGATAAAAAAATTAAAAATGAAAAGAAAGAAAGACACAATACCCACATGTAATCAACATAATTTGATGGTATAATTAATCTGTGAGTAACGGTTGTGGACTGTGGTATTCTTTGGTTCGTACAAGATGTTTTGTTGTTGAAGAGATATGAAGATGGTGATGGTTCATTGAATGTTTAGGATGACAAATAGCAACCTAGGGGTTGTAGAGATATGCAACTACCGAAATGGTGATTGTAGTTCAAACAAAAATATCATGGACTTTAGGGATTAAGGGTATATTAGGTATATTGAGTTTATGAGATGGGTGGGAAGAGTAGAAGTGATATTTCTTTAAGATTTAGCGGGGGTGAAAAAATAAGGTGGGTGGGAAAATAGAGATGAGGGGTGGGAATAGTAGTACTCTTATTTTATTATTGTATCTTTTCCATATCTGTATCCATGCAGCCTTGAAAGAAAGGCATGGAATAAATCAAGCCCATCTGAAAGGAATGCCTCCTACCAAACAGATGAACTTACCACGGAAGATCTGATGGGAATGCCTCTTATCCTGTTAAATCAATTTGACAGCGGAGATATTGAAAATTATTCAGGAGTTGTACATAGAAATACAAACTTACTATGTAGAAGATAATGCTCAAGGTCAAGCCAGAAGCTCCTGCCGTAATGCACGTATAGCTCATTGTGTACAGAGGTTTACAGAAAGGAATACCTGATACACCTTGCCATTACTCAGAGGAAACAAAATGAAATTCCTTAGGGAAAAAACAAAAGAATGACAAAGATGATTATAATAGAGAATATACCAAGCATCTCTAAAACATATCCAAAGATTAGAAGAGCAAATGAAGACATGGACCATAACAGTACCCTCTGATTTTGGTCCTACAGCAAAAGAAAGGATTCATGTCACGGAAATAATCCATCAAAAGGCCATATCAAGACAGCTAAGTACATAATTTCACAACTTGAGGCAATTAGATCGCAAACGCTTAGTGTTATACAGAAACAAGAACCATCACCCTAAATTGCAATAGTATGTGCCCAAAATGCAATCCCACAAAACACGTAACAGCAGCCATCAGAGAACTGGAAATTCAAAAAAAAAAAAAAAGAAGGAAAATCAAAGACCAATTCTAATAATCAATCAATAAGAATGAAATACAATGACCCTTTAACATCTGTAGAGTGAGAGAGAGATGGGCAGTAAAGAACAGCAGAAAAAGCCAAGATATAGAAAGTACTGCAGAAATTAACCTTAAGATTCCCTCTGGGTCAAATGGTGCAAGGCACCACCCAGGAGAATTAGGTGGCAGAGGTCCATAGTCCGGAGAATTAACACTGCATTCCTGAGACACACAGGGTTAACATCTTTCAATTATCAAAGATAAAGTGCACTAAAACAGGGCTCAAGCCCTGATACATTCAAGGAATGCAGTTACCAGACAAGGCCCAGGAGAATGACCTTTGTTCTCCTGTAAACAGGATGTTGATAAAGATGATGTTCACCCAGAATAACTCGATCAATAAAACCAACAGCATTGCAAGGAGGCTCAAGACTGCCCCTCACTTCACAACGAACCTAGTAAGTAAATATGGTGTTTCAATTTAGTTCCAGACAACTAAATAGGGAATACTCGTAGAGAAGTGTGTAGATAATCTGAAAAAATGTACACATAAAACAATATACTGATAAGTAATCAACATCATATTTGTGGCAAAGTATTGAAATCTTATAAAGACCACCCAAATTTAGTAGTGCACCAAAATCTAATAACCTCAGCACTGTCCATCAGCAACTAGGAATGCAAAAATTTAGATAAATAATCTAACTCACAATTTGAGTACCAGAAGCAAAACCAGATAATTTCAAGCTCGGAGCTTCATATTCCCAACTTGGAACTAAAAGGCCATAGAGCAAGCACATGTAAAGTGAGCACAATCCAATAGCAAACAACCTGCATTACACACCAAAGTTACAACTGGAGAATATAGAAAAACAGAAAGAGAAACGTATGTATGGTCCATTTAAAACTTATTATCAAAACCTCGTGATGCTTTTGGTCTCACATAGGCAGATTAAATTGCATAAAGTCCTATAGGCTGATTACATTGGAAATATGATTATTAATAAAACATCTACCAGAACTAACCACTGAGTGTAGTATTTCCTAGCAAAATCCACCGGTGATTCAACCATGATGTCCTTAACAAGCCAGATCTCCGACATTGAAGCTAACAAATATCCAATCGATATCCTCTGAAATTACATGTTCACATTTTCAACATGCATGGCGACAGTAGGGCATGTCATTTTAAATATCATAATCACTCATGATTAAAACCAGAGAGGAAATGATACAAACTTTTAGATTTATCAACCATAACAGAACAAAATTGGCAACTAAATGATGCTACCTGAAGTACACCTAGCCAGCGTATCTTGCCCACATCAACTCCATATGTTAAATGGCTGCGCCCGTGGAAATACCCACCTAAGAATACATTCCAAAAGAGAAATAGACAACCAATCTTCATTGACCACAGCATGTATAAATGAAAGTAATTATGTCAAGTACCTCGGAACTAGTGCATGAATATTAAACAACATAAGCATGAAATATAAAACAAATAATTTAATATCCAATTCAAAGAACTTACAACTGTTCTGCTGAGATAGCTAAAAGAAAATCAAGGAATCTTGAGTGCAAAAGAAGTTTAAGCTTCTTATAAGGTACTGGAAAAATGGAAGAATACCTTGCAGTAACAACCCCAAGAGGAAGAGATTTATTGCTCTATGCACAACTTTCTTTGTGGCAATTGTCTTGTTAGTTATTTTCTGCATGGTAACAGAAAGCACAAGGGCATGCAGATAATACGAGTGTATTATTTCTTGATTACATTCTATAAGTATGCACATAGGAATCCATTGCAACAAAGTGCTTTATTATTAAAAGATAAGCTTCCCTCTGTACAAAATTACAAATCATTTACGCAGATATAACACTGCCACACAGAGGGAATTTAGAGAAGGGTTGGATGAAAAATACAAGGGCAATTTTGCATATAGAGAAAGAAAGATATTCATACCTTGAATGCTAGACTAACAGAGACACCAACAAGAAAAAGAAAAAATGGCATTACAAAATCTGCAAGTGTAACACCGAACCAAGGAGAGTGATTTATGGATGGGAAAGCTCCTCCAGCATCATCAACCAAAATCATCAACTGTTAATTGTTGAAGAATCATCATGGTAATGTAATAGTCCAGAAATTCAATGAATTGAATTGAATTGGGGAATCGAATCGAATCACAGGACAGCATCATCTTATCCCTATTTCAATCACTACAAGTAGTAAACCACAACACAAAGGCCTCACAGGCACAAAAATGAAATGAAGGCAAATTGGGTAGTTTGAGAATTTCAATCAGAATGAGAACAAAGTGCCTGCATACGAGTTTGTCTAACTTGGCGTACCTACCGCGACGGTGAGACCACGAAAGACGTCGAGAGAGGCGAGGCGTTGATTAGGTGTCGGCGCATGTGGACCGTTGGATGGTGAGGAGGGCACAATAGCTTGGAGCTCATTCTCATTAGATGAATCTCTGTCTCTTTCTCTGTAGGGATGGAGAAGAGGAGCAGCGTCGATCACCACCGTAGACATTTTTCTTTTCTTTTCTCTGTCTCAGTCTCATTCATTCACTCACTCCTTCATTTCTCTGCCTCGATCAGCTCATTGCTCACTTGTGTATATGCAGGAAAACTGGTAAAAGACTGTAATCTGTGTTATATTGTTGGTTGACCATGTATGGTAGTGTCATTGGTCCGATTTCGGATAAATTATTTTACGTATCCGATATAATAATAAAGTTATTTCCTGATTTAAAGGGTATTTTTTCTCTTAGGGTGTAGAGCAGGCTTTGTAGAAACTTTATGTTAGGTTTTAACTGACTCATAAAATAGACTGTACTCTAAGTCTCTTTAGATGTTATTAATATTATACCTTACTAATATAAATATATCGTTTAATAATATCTTTATACGTTGAATTGGTTACACTTCATGACGATATATCAGATACACTCAATAATTTTTCCCGATTTAGGGCCGCACTTTGGTTTGATTTGGTTTTATCGAACCAATGGACTATCGAAATGTTTTGGTGTCATAAATCCATTTTCACAATACCGATCAGAATCGACCGAAGGACAGCCCTACTCTTATCTCTTCCTACTGCGAGCTCGAGCCTGATACACATTATTGTAATGAACTTATGTTAGTAGAAAAATTTGGGCTATACAGAACATTTGCTCTAAGATGTGGCCTTTGCTCAACATGAGGCTCAAGGCTTGTGCCTTGTTCGTTTGGGCTTGGGCCGACCCTGTATAACAATGTGTCGGGAACTTTGATTGTCATATATATTTTGGGATAACTACTCCAGATTTATTGCTTCATTCATATGTTAAAGGCTTTATTTGAATGCTTACATGCAATATTGTTGTCTGAAAAGAGAACTTGAGTGAAATATGAACTGTAGATTTAGAGTCGGGCTTTTGTCCCTTGTTTTTTGATTAAGTAATCCACTCTTTACAAATTGAGAGGATCCTTTTTCATTTCCGAATTGGTGCCTTAATTTCTTTTATAGTATTTATTTTTCATAAGCATCTAGTAAGATGCCAGATTTACGAAGTATTGCACTTGATGGGCCATATTTCATTTAATCATATAATGAGTTATTTAAGAGCCCAGATAATTATCCATGAAGTCCAAAGAGCTTGTGATACGAAGGTCCAGAGCCCAATTGACATTCAGGATAAGCCATAAAATGGCTCGCAAATTCAAATTTAAAAATAAATTGCCTCGGCAGGTGGAAGCTAGCCTCGATAGTTAAACCGAGAGAAGTTATTCCCAATTTTTCAGGGATAAATCACTCCAAGTTCATAGTATAAAGCTCAGCAGAAGTTAGGACACGAGGGTAAGGATACAAAACCTAAGTAATAGTCTACTTTCATTAAAAATGAAATCTAACTTAAGCATCAGAGTCCCTATGAGAAACAACCTCACAGGGAATTAATGCTTAGAACTCAATTGTTCATGGTTGCAAGAAGACTAAGGAACCAAGGAGCGGGTAACACTCAAATCACCAACGTGTCAGCCTAGTGCAAATTCGAGCCTCATCAGCTGGCGCCGTTTGTGAGAAACAAAAGAAATTACTAATGGTGAACACTTGCAGTTCGAACATAGAAGATGTGCGACGTCCTAACTAAGAGGTACCTCCAATAAACCTACAATTTGAAGTAATGTAGGAAACACTTCGAACTTTGACTATTGGTTTGCAAAATGTGATTTAGAGACTAGATCAAATGAACCAGGAGAGAGAAGAGCCTTCCCAGAACCAATAGCACGAAGAAGCCGAGGTAGACTCGACTGGAGTTATACCTTCTCTTCGATAGCCTGTGGATATGATAAGTCCCCTGATGGGAGAAATTCAGGCATATTCGATGCCTCCGAGATTGAAACTCTCATCAACTGAACTATACGATGGGCATTCAGACCCAAAAGACCACTTGGAGACCTTTCGCTCACAAATGAGGCTTTATTTGGTACCAGACGCCATAATATGTCGAGCATTCGTGACAAGCTTGAAAGGTGGTGCAAGAGTCTAGTTCAGCAAGCTTCCTCCTGGGAGTGTGCCGAGTTTTGATTAACTCGCCGAAGCTTTCAAGGCACAGTTCATTGGAAGTAAAAAGACTAAGTGTGGTACGAGCCATTTTATGTCTATTAAGCAAGGTGAAAATGAATCTCTTCATAAATACCTCTAGAGATTCAATGTTGAAGCGCTCGAGGTTGAGAGGGTTCATGAAGAATCCATAATCCAGGCTTTGATGAATGGACTACAACCAACGCAATTTACCTATTTGTTGGGAAAAAATGAACCCTTGACCATAAAAGAACTCTTGGAGCGAGTGGAAAAGCATATGAATGCAGATGACCTCTTGATGGTTCAGAAAGCAAATGCAAAAATTTTAGGCTCAGGAGACAAAGCTCCAGCCTTGAACGACAAGAGAAAAGGAAAAAGAGAGATGAGGAAGTCTGAAAAAGTGAAAAGAAAGGACCTTCAACTGTCGAAGGAAATTGTCCTAAAGGTTTGGTTAGTCGTTATGATTCCTACACCCTACTTCGCATACCTCGGGAGTAGATCTTGATGGAGATCTATGATAGCAAGTTACTCCAAAAACTAAGAAAGATGTCCATTGATCTGACCAAAAGACCTCGAGACAAATATTGCAGATTTCATACGGATCACGAGCATAACACAGAGGATTGTTTCAAACTAAAGGAGCAAATTGAGAGCCTTATCTGAAGAGGGCACATAAGAAATTATGTAGCAAATCAACCTCGAGAAAACATGCAAATGACTTTGCCACCACCCCAGTAGAGGGCCGAGGGGAACATAATACAATTCATTCATGGAGCAATCCATAATGGTGGAGAATCTGGCAATGAGAGAAAGAATTACATGAAGCAGGCCCGAATTGAGCCTCAAGAATGAGAGGTATTATCAGTTCGGCATCAGAGGCTTGAGCCTGTAAGCTTTGGAGAACAGGACATGAGGGGGTTAGACTACCCTCACAATGATGCGTTAGTAATCCCAGCGATGATCGCTAATAAAATTGTGAAAAGATTTTTCATAGATTCGGGGAGTTCGGCGGATGTAATCTATTGGGAAACTCTAGAAAAAATGAAAATCCCAATTGAAAGGATGAGACCTTCGGCAACAACTTTGAGAGGCTTCACTGGAGATATGGTTGAATGCCTGGGGTCCATAACACCTCTAACTGTAGGAGAAAAGCCTCAAACCAGCACGATAGTGGCAGATTTCATTATAGAATTCACAATGGCGACTGGCTCAGAAGATATGAAGGATGAACCTTGGATTCGAACGTAGATGGTTCATAAACCACAAGGGACATGGAGCAGGTTTGCTTCTAACTTCGTCAGACGACGTAAAACATCCATTCGCATTGAAATTCAATTTCAATGCAACTAATAATGTTTTAGAGTATGAAGCGTTAATTGCAGGGTTGCGAATGGCAAAAGAAATAGGGGTTCAAAATATCAAGTCTTTAGCGATTCACAACTGATTGTGAACCAGGAAAACTTAGAATATGAGGCTAAAGAGCCAAAAATTATTGAGTATCTAGATAAAGTCAAGAAATTGCAAAGCGAGTTTGACAGAATTCAGATTTAACAAGTTTCGCGAACCCAAAATGCTTTGGCAGATGCATTGGCGAGGGTTGCCTCTTCATTAAAGGCAACCTTTCCCCTAAGCATATTGGTTGAAGAATTAGACAGACCAAGCATTGAATCAGGAGAAGCTGCAATAATGCATGTGGACCAAAAAGTCGGAGAGGACGATTGGACAAGGGTGATGGTAGATTTCATTTTAAATGAAAAACTATCTTCAGATCCAGAAGTGGTGCACAGTATAAGGAGAAGATCAGCTTGATATGTTGGTATAGGTCGGGACCTGTACAAAAGGAGTTACTCTAGTCCACTGTTAAAGTGTTTGGGCACTTATGAGGCTGACTATGTGCTTTGCGAGGTTCACGAAAGAGTTTGTGAAGCTCATTTTGGTGGGAAAACTTTGGCATTTAAATTACTCCTGCAAGGGTTTTATTGGCTAAAGATGAGACATGAAGCAGAGGAATTGGTTCGAAGGTGTGAGAAATGTCAAAAGTTTGCTAGTTTGAAGCATCAGCCTGTTGAGCCTTTGGTACCTCTTACTAGCCGATGGCTATTTGCTCAGTGGGGAATGGATCTTTTAGAACCCTTTCCACAGGCATCCGGGCAGAGAAATATGTTAATTGTAGTCATTGATTACTTCACCAAATGGGTAGATAAAGAGGTAGTGACCAACACAACAGAAGAATACATTGAAAGCTTCGTTCTCCAATTTATTTTATGAAGGTTTAGAATCCCAAATGTCATAATTTCGGATAAGGGAACCCAGTTCGATAGCCATAAATTCAGAGAATTCTATTCGAAGTATGGGATCAAGAACCACTACTCCTCTGCAGCACATCCTCATGCGGACATGCAGAGGAGGCTAACCAAAGCATTCTGAGAGGAATCAAAAGAAGGCTCGGCTCAGCAAAAGGAAATTGGGCAAATGAACTACATCACAGAGAAATCCTAACAGAAGAGTCCCCATTCACATTGGCCTATGAGACTGAAGCTGTAATCCTGGTTAAAATAGGTTCACAAAGCTTCAGAGCTCAACAGGTCAATCTACAAAGAAATGATGAAGCTCTAAGGATGAACTTAGATTTGCTTGAAGAAAAAAGGGAGAATTCACAGCTTCATCAGGCATACTTCAAATAAAAGATGGTGGAATCTCATTCCAAAAAAGTCAAGCCTAGACATTTCAAAGTTGGTGACCTGGTCCTCCGAGAAGTAATGCCTAACAAAGAGATTTTGGAAGAAGGAAAGCTAGGGGAAACTTGGGAAGGTCCATATAAAGTCATCGACATGAGAAGGACAGGTACATATGGCTACAGGATTTGAATGGAACGAATATGCCAAGGCCATGAAATATAATACACTTAAAGAAGTTCTATTAGTAGGAAGAACATTCAATGTATCAATCCTATTGTATGAATTAAAAAAACTTTAAATTCTAAGTGCCAATTTCATTTTATAATTTTAAGAGCTGAAGCTCATTACAATTATCCTAAAAGAAAAAAAGAGCAAATAACGATAAAATATAATAAAATACTAAACCAGGGAGGCACTTTCCCTAGGGTCTTACAAAGATTCACTCAATGCTGGGGAGTTAACTAGTCTCCTCGACATTGTTCCTTGATGTAGCAAAGGGAGGGTGAGGCTCAGATGCCTCCCAGAAGTTAATGTCATCCTAGGAGTCTGCGAACTATGGCACCACAACCTTGGTATAACGTCTGAAGCGCTCAAAGCCCTCCTCGAAGCATCGCTCCTTCTCCTCCATGGTAGCATGACGCTGATGAAGGATGGTAGTGTCAAGATCATCCTTCAGTAGGTCAAAACGGGCACGCATGACCCTAAATTTGCTTCTCCAATACAGGCAACGTCCTCGCAAGTGAGCAGTGGTGGTATGAGACTCTTACAGTTGCCTCTGTACTTCCAGAAGCTCAGTCTGGAGCTTATTGACCATGTCACTCCAGTTCCTTGAAACTCCAAGGAAGGAGTTAAGTGTGGTGGCATTCTCAATTACTAGCCCATGGATCCAATCTTCATCATCCTCAGAATCAGACATTTGCTCTAGGTAAGATCGGTCATGTTGAGAACCCACTAGAAGGGGTGGGGTGCGTTGGTTGGAGGAGGGACTTCACTAGATGTTGCCCCATTTGAAAGATTGAAGGCTGGGTTGGGAATTCCGTTTGCAGCAGTTGCAGGCATGTTGTTGGAAGAAGTAGCCTTGAAATTTTTTTTTCTCTCTTTGATTTCTTTTTCACGTAATCAAAAAATAAAGAATTTGGATGAGGAAAGAGATCATTCGGATACGCGTTGGATAGATATCTGGGTCAACAGATACGTGGTTGATAGTTGGATACGTGTATCCAACCTTCTCCATACGTGTATCCAAAAAATCGGATACGTTTATGGAGAATTAAGTGGGAAATTAATTAAAAAGTGGAGAATACAAAGACCTTCCATGCTAGACTTGCCTTTACTCGTGCGCGTATCCAGTCATGCACTTCATCTCCTTATGTTTCTTCTTCATTTCTTCATTGCTGTGGAGAGAGAGACCTGCGACACCGACAAAGAGAAAGACATGCGTCGCCACGCCGTCGAGAGACTGCAACGCCAACGACTTCGATACCTATTCTTCTGGACCTCTGGTGTTTCTTCTTTCAACGAGGGGGTATGTTTCTAATTCTATACTTCTGTTCTGTTCTTCTCAATCTAAATCTCTAGTCATCTCTAATTCTATACTTCTGTTATGTTCTTCTCGATATGTTTCTAATTTCTAATTTTATACTTTTATTTAAAAATACTAAAATAATAATCATTAATATTTTTTATAAAATAATAATAATTTATTAATATTGAATAAGAAAGATGTATGAGAATATTTCGGTTACAGACTTACAGTATATGAGACAATGAATATTGGATGCGTTTCTACTACTTTTCAGTTTCCACTTTTCTGATTATAATATTAGACTATTAGTATATCACTTTTGTGTGATGCTTTGAAGTTTGAACTGGGTCGTTGTTAACTTGTTATTTTGATATTTCGAAATATGTATCTATTTTTATTGCTTATACTGTATAAATAATTATGTTCAGGAAAATGAGTCATCTAGATAATAATGCAAATGTTAATGTTAATCCTATTGAGAATATTGAAACTGAGGTAGATGATCATGCTCCATTGTGGAAGTATGTTAAGAAGCTAGAAAAAATAGGAAATGGAGGAGGAAATACATAGTTTGAATGTAATTTTTGTCATAAAACTTACAAAGGATCCTACTCTAGAGTCAAGTTTCATTTGTTGAAAATGTCGGGAAATGGGATTGCATGTTGCAGCAAGGTTACTGATGAAGTTTATGCAGAAATGAAAAAACTTGTGAGAGAATGTGAGTACAGGTTGAAAAGTGTAGCTCCAAGACAAGTTTCTTTGCCCACAACTGCTTTTTTTGGTAATTCTGTGATTGTGCATGTTTAGCAAAAGAAGAGACAAGCAATGAATGGGTCCCTTAAAAAAGATTTTCATAATGAGGCTAGAAAAGAATGTGATGCAGAAGTTGCAAGGATGTTTTATACAGGTTGGTTTTCCTTTCACCTTGCACAGAATCCACACTATCGAAAGTCCTATTTTCATGCTTCTATGCTTCCAGGATATGTTCCACCAGGTTATAATGCACTAAGAACTACTCTTTTACAACAAGAGAAGAGCCACATTGAGCGGTGCTTACAACCAATCAAAAGTACATAGAGCACTAAAGGTATAAGTGTGTGTAATGATGGGTGGATAGATTCGCAAAGAAGACCACTTATCAATGTTATGGCAACTTGTGAAAGCGGGCATATGTTCTTGAAGGCAATTAATGGAGAGTACAAGGACAAACATTGTATATACACTACAAAAAAAAAAAAAAAACATTCAGGCGACAAAATTAATTTGTCACCCAAAACAAAATTTTGTCGCCCAAGACTTTAGGCGACGAATTTTTGTCGCCCAAATATAGCCGGCCAAAGTTTGTCGCTCAAGGATTTAGGCGAGACGAATTGTGGTTTGGGGCGACGAATAAAGTGGTTTTAGGCGATGAAGGTATGATTTCGTCGCCTAACACCACTTTAAGCGACGAACCATCTTTGTTGCCTAAAACCACTTTAGGCGACAAATACTATTTGTCGCCTAGTTTTTAAGTTTTTTAATTTTTTTTTGTTTTACCGTTTATTTTACCTTTTATTTTACATTTTTATCCGAAAATTATATAATATAACTTAAAATTGGATTTAATAAATTTATATTAACACAAATTAACAAAAAATTCATAATTATATTCAAATTATATCTGTACAAACGATATATAACTGTTATATGACCCTAGTGGTCAATCTAAGTCGTCAACATTAACGGAATCCCTTATTGGCGGCGGAAGCGGCGTAGACGTGGTAAAGCTAGGTAAGTACTGGGTGAACATTGCCTGCATCTGACTCACATGTGCCTGCACCTGTGCCTCGTGAGTCTCTTGGAATTTAGCTGATGCTGCATCTGCTCCAATCAAGCGGTCAGATCGGCGACATGCCCATCATTCTGCAACATGGAAGTATATAGTGAGACAAATTTATTTAATTAAGCTAAACTTGAAGAATATTAACAAAAGGGTTTAGGAATTGTTACCATTTTATTGGGTACATCCACCGATAATTGACCGGGCCAGCAAGAGTTGCCTCAGACTGAAAATGTATCAGCAAGTAAATCATTATATCCAAAAAAGTAGTGGAAAAATTTGCTCGAACTTGCACAGGATGTACACAATCTCATTCTTCAACATCTCCACATCCGACACACACAACGACTTGGCGCATATTTTCTGAAAGAAATTGGACAAAGCAATAATTGGTTCAACAACCGTTTCAAGCAAAAGCCTCAGAATACCAACTGGAATAAGCCGTTGTAATAACACATGACAATTGTAACTCTTCAGTCCCGATATTTTGCCCGGGTTGATTTCACATTTCGTGAGATATTAGCCGCATATCCATCCAGAAATTTGACAGATGTAAGAAACTTTAAGAATTCCTTCTTAGCCTTGGGCTTCATTGTAAAGAATGGATGTTTCTTTCGAATTTTGTCACCCTTCTTATCTAACCACAAATGTCTTTGTATGCCTATTTCTTGCAAACCTTGTCGTGCCTTGATGGTGTCTTTTGATTTTCTCTCGGTGCCCAAAATTATCCCTACCATGCTTTCACACACATTCTTCTCAACAAGTATTACATTGAGATTGTGCCTAATTTTTAACTTTGACTAGTACTCCACTCGAAGAATATTGACTTGTTCGTCCAATTGAGATATTCAGGTTGTCTCGGCATATTTCTTTACTTGTTATCGGAATGTTTGCCAATCTGACCAAATTCTATGTTGTTCAATTGACTCAAGATTTCATCGCTGTAAGTTCTTTAGGTCTCCCTCGCATCTCTGTTTTGCCATTAAAGGACTCTATTTCTATACGCCAATCATGACCATCCGACAACCATCATCAATGGCCCATATAACATATTCTTCCACCTTGCCAAGCAGATGTCGTATCCTGCATACAAACCGAGCATGCCTTGTAATCCTTTGTGCTCCAGCCTGATAAATTCTCATAAGCTGAGAAATTATTAATTGTCCACATGACTGCTGCACACAAGGTAAACATTTTGTCTGTCGACTTATTATATGTCAACACACTGTTTTGTCACAAGTCTTTCAACTCATCAAGCAGATGTCGTATCCTGCATACAAACCGAGCATGCCTTGTAACCCTTTGTGCTCCAGCCTGACAAATTCTCATAAGCTGAGAAATTATTAATTGTCCACATGACTGCTGCACACAAGGTAAACATTTTGTCTGTCGACTTATTATATGTCAACACACTGTTTTGTCACAAGTCTTTCAACTCATCAATCAAAGACCATAAATACACATGGATCTCTTTTCTAGGGGATTGCGGCCCCGGAATAAATAGAGACATCATTGTAAATTTTTTTTTTCATGCACTTCCAAGGAGGCAAATTATAAGGAACCATAACGACCGGCCAAGTGCTGTGAGATGTGCTCATATTCCCATCTGACACGAGTCCCAATCTGACATTTCGAGGTTCTGCTGCAAAATCAGGATAGATTTTATCAAATTATTTCCATGCGCTTCCATCTGCAAGATGCTTCATCACATCGTCATCAACTCATTTATCCTTGTGTCATCTCATGTCAATAGCAGTATGTATCAACATATACAATCGTTGTAGTCTTGGCTTAAGGGGAAAATAACACAACACCTTTCTCGGAATCTTTTTCTTTCCATGTCTAGACTTCTTCTGATAACTCGGCTCATTGCACACAGGCCATTTATCCCTCCATTTCTTTTCTTTATAAAACAATGCACAATCATTTTTGTAGGTAGGGGTGGGCATGAAGATCGAAAATACCAAAACTATATCATTCTGTGCCATTCCGTATAGTTTGGTCCCGTTCCGTTTTTCTGTTTTCAAAACCCGTACCGATCTTGTACCGTACCAATCCCAAATGAGATGAGATCGGTAGTGAATGTTCAATACCGGGATGGTCCCGTCCAGTACCGATTAATTAAAATTTAATTATTTCATTTTAATATGCCCAAATAAGTGAATAACACAAAGCCTAATTCATTTTTTGAAAAATTTTTACCCAAAAACCCAACCTACACCCAGAGGACCCAAAGGTCCTGCTTTCCCAATTTCTGAATTTTTGAAAGGACCCAGAGGCTAGAGGTCCCAGACTGGTAGACTCCCAAAGGCCAAAGTCACCATTCACGTTCACCAAAGTGTTGCAAACCCTAACCCAACCCTTTCCCAGCACTCTCTATGAGTCCCAACTTCACATTGTACTCGCAGAGTCGTAGTCGCAGATGAGGACCCCAGCAGCCATCGCCGTCACACCACCCTCTCTCGTTGTCGCATCGCAAATTCGCACCAGCCTCTCTCTCCCTCACATCGCACCACTGTACCAGCACATTCGCACAAACCCCTCCCCCTTTCATCGCACCATTGCACCAGCCTTTCTCGCCGTCTTATCGCACCTCTCTTGACAGGTTATGGTAAGTCAAGTGTTTATACTTTATGAGTTTGTGATTGAGAATTTGGTTTGTACTTTGTCAGTTTGTGATTAAGCATTCTGGGTTAGATTTGTTATTTGGTTTATGAATTTTTGATTTATTCATTGAGCATTCTTTTCTGGGTTAGATTTTTTATTTAGTTTCTACCTTTTTGGATTTTTGGATTTGTTGATTGTGCATTCTGGGTTAGATACTTAATAACATATTTGTTCTATTAGCCTAAATGGGTTATGGGTTGGGTTTTTTTTTTTTTATGTCAATTAATATATTATATGTTATTGGTTATTGGTTATTCATTTATTGGGTTAGATTTGTTATAACTTATTGGTTGTTATGTTATGCAATGTTGATTGAGTATCCTAACTGCTTAAGTGCATTCAGCTGTGTAAATCTAATTAAATTAATAAATTTACAATTGTTCCTATTAGTTTGCAATTGTTTATATCAATTCACAATTTATATGGTATGAGTTATGTAGTCTAATCCCCCCCAGCAGCAGAGTGGCCCGAGTGGGGTTGCTTGTTCTTCAACAGGAACCTCACCATCACCAATGGGACCACCATGCCAGTGTCCAACTCCATGCAAACTGAACCTGCAGCAAAAGAGAGCCAGAGCCAATGGGGTGGAAAGAACATGCAATCCTAAGAAAATGTACCTGTAAATGAACTCAATACAGAGAGTAAAGATTTGCAAACAAGCGTAATTGGGTTTGGGATCACTTTAAAGAGTATGAGGAAAATAAAAGATAATGAAACAAGGAAGATGATTGAAGTAGAAGTTGTTCATAAGAGAGCTAAATGCATATATTGTTCTAAAAGTTCTTTAGGAGATTATGTTGTTGATAGTGGAAAAAATGGGACATCAGGAATGCTTAAACACATTAGAAAATATTGCAGATACTACCCACCCAATCAAGATAAAAACCAAAAGATCCTTGTTGGTGATAAAAGTCAAGGTAACAAGATGGTTTCTAGGGGGTTTGTGCAGAGTAATGTTATGGAAACTTGTATTGAGATGATTGTGATTAATGAACTTCCATTTAGTTTTGTAAAGAAGATGAGTTTTTGGAGGTTTTGTAGTGTTGCTTGCCCATTGTTTGATGTCCCTTGCAGGAGAACTATAGTTAGACATTTTCTCAACATGTTTGATGTCGATAAGGCTAGCTTGAAGAAGGAGTTGAGTAGCTATAGGATCAACCTCACTACTGACACTTGGATAAGTGTCCAAAACCTTAATTATATGGTGCTCATTGTTCATTTCATTGATAGTGATTGGAAGTTGCACAAAAGAGTTTTAAACTTTTGTGTGATTCCTAATCACCAAGGGTCCACCATAGGGAAGCTTATTGAGGCTTGTTTGTTGAAGTGGGGGATAGAGAAAGTCATGGCAATAATTGTTGGCAATGCTTCTGCAAATAAAGTAGTCATAGATTGGGTGAGGTCTAAGATGAATAGGTAGGAGAATTCACAAGCTGTTTTGGGTGGGAAGTATTTGCATCTGAGATGTGTTGCTCTCATAACCAATCTAATAGTGGGGAGTGGGTTGAAGAAGCTGAATAAGTCTATGTTAGCCATTAGGAATGCTGTGAAGTTTGTGAGGTCCACTTCACAAAGATTGAAGTATTTTAAATCCTCAGTGGAAAAGGAACAATTGTCCACCAAAAGTCTTGTATGCATGAATGTCCCCACAAGGTAGAATTCAACAATTCTAATGTTGGATGCAGCCTTGAAATTTAAAAAGGCTTATGCAAGAATGGGGGAAGGATGAGGACAACCCTTTTTTGGCTTACTTTAAGGAACCAAATGAAGAATATGATGAGGATGACAATGTGATTAAGAGCAGCGGTAAGCGGTCTAGGGTTGGACCACCTAATGAGGATGATTGGGAAAAAGCAAGGGTGTTTCTGCAGTTTTTTAGGGTGTTTTATGATGTGACTTTAAGGGTTAATGCATCTTTGCACCCCACTATCCACAAAACTTTTCATGATCTTTTGGCTATTAACTGTGAGAGTAACAAGTTATTTGTGACACATGAGATGACCACTAGTTCAGAGACTGAGAAAGTGTTGTGTGACTTGACAGCCAATATATTTGTGACACTTTATGTTCTCGATATGTTTCTAATTTCTAATTTTGTACTTTTATTTAAAAATATTAAAATAATAATCATTCATATTTTTGATAAAATAATAATAATATATTAATATTGAATAAGAAATATGTATGAGAATATTTCGGTTACATACTGTATAAATTGAATATTTATAGTATATGGGACAATGAATATTAGATGCGTTTCTACTACTTTTCAGTTTTCAGTTTTCTGATTATAATATTAGACTATTAGTATATCACTTTTGTCTGATGCTTTGAAGTTTGAATTGGGTCGTTGTTAACTTGTTATTTTGATATTTCGGCTTGATATTTTGAAATATGTATCTAATTATGTTGCTTATATTGTATAAATTATTATGTTTAGGAAAATGAGTCATCTGGATAATAATGCAAATGTTAATGTTAATCCTATTGAGAATACTGAAACTGAGGTCGATGATCATGCTCCACTGTGGAAGTATGTTAAGAAGCTCAAAAAAATAGGAAGGGGGGGAGGAAATACACAGTTTGAATGTAATTTTGGTCATAAAACTTACAGAGGATCCTACTCCAGAGTCAAGTTTCATTTGTTGAACATTTCGGGAAATAGGATTGCATGTTGAAGCAAGGTTACTGATGAAGTTTATGCAGAAATTAAAAAACTTGTGAGAGAATGTGAGTAAAGGTTAAAAAGTGCAGCTCCAAGACAAGTTTCTTTGCCCACAACTGGTTCTTTGGGTTATTCTGTGCCTGTGCATATTCAGCAAAAGAAGAGACAATCAATGAATGGGCCCCTTGAAAAAGCTTTTCAAAAGAAAGCTAGAGAAGAATGTGATGCGGAAGTTGCAAGCATGTTTTATACAGGTGGGTTGTCCTTTCACCTTGCACGAAATCCACACTATTTAAACTCCTATCTTCGCGCTTCTACGCTTCCAGGATATGTTCCACCAAATTACAATGCACTAAGAATTACTCTTTTGCAACAAGAGAAGAGCCACATTGAGCGGTGCTTACAACCAATCAAAACTACATGGAGCACTAAATGTAAATTTGTGTAGTGATGGGTGGATAGATTCACAAAGAAGACCACTTATCAATGTTATGGCAATTTGTGAAAGCGGGCCTATGTTCTTGAAGGCAATTAATTGTGAAGAAGAGTATAAGCACAAACATTATATTGTCAACTTCCTTTCGAATTCATTAAAGAAATTGGTTATCAAAATGTGGTTCAAGTAAACACTGACAGTGCACCCATTTGTAGAGCTGCTGGATTACTTGTTGAGACCAAATATCCCAACATCTTTTGGACACCATGTGTGGTTCACACCCTTAATCTTGCTTTGAAGGGCATATGTTCACCAAGACTAAATGATGATTGGCATGATGAATGTAGTTGGATTTCACAAAAAGCTAATGATGTTTGGTTCATAAAAAATTTTAGGCTTTTTAGCAAGATACCCACCTGAACTTTGACTCTATTTGCATGTTACCACCTAAATTAAAAATTGAAGCAAGTTGTCTCATGAATTAAATTTATTTTGCAAGTTACCACCTACATCTCATTCCATCCAAGTCTGTTAGAAAGTTCCGTCCAAAAAATGCATGTGCGACGCACATGACCCTTTTTCAGGGGTTTTTTGGTCTTTTCATAACTAAATGACCATGACCTTTATCCAAAAGGCCTTTCGGATATTCCTTTGTTCTCACTGGTTGAACTTTTTAGAGGAATCTCAACTGTTCTTCAGGTTAGCTTTGGGGTTTAGTGGGTTGACAAGGAATCTACAAGATTTGTGGGAGTATCAGTGTTTCGTAGTGAAATTCAATAATTTTGTGGGTCAAATCGGAGATTCAGTGTGGATTTTGAGATGAAGGACATTCTAAGACATGTTGGGGACCCTCCAGATTACGGTGAGTTGGTTCTTTTCCTTTTCTGTGTGGTCCTTATGATTTTTGGCTAATTGACTCACTTACAGCATGCACTTATGCCTCCATTGATTTCTCTCTCTTTCCTTCTCTTTTAGCTTTTGTTGTTGTTTTCTTTGCTTTTCACTTTTAGTCTGTCATGATATTTAGGATCATTGTATTGGGAAGGTATCTTAATGCTAAGAGATTCATGTATAACTTATAATATAAATAAATAAAATGGCCACTCTTTTTTTTTAAGAGAAAAAAAAAACGGTTACTTTAGTTTGGTTAATATTGCATTCATTCTTTATTATGGTTTACATGTGTGGGTTTGTGCGGTGGTGGTGGTGTTGGATTTGTTTATTTTTCACCCATTTTTGTCTTCTAGTGTGCCGTTAATCATAAGTTGTGTTTATATTGCATTTGTGGATCTGCTTATATTCAATAGGACAATTGTTTGTTGGTGTTGGTTGTTGGGTTTATTTAATAGGACAATTGTTGTTTTGTTGTTTCTATTCAATTAAATATAGTAGGAAGGGATTGTTGGTTTTATTAAAATCATTTGACTGGTTGTTTAGTGTGTGAGATTTCAAATTAAGTGAAATAATTGTTTTGGTTGTAAGATAAAGTTTGTTTGCATTTTGTTTGTTTATTAGGTGCTGGAGATGATGTGGTGCCATGGTACTTGGAGCAAGTATACAACTTTCTTTTGCTTTCCAACCCTAACCATTACATACCAATTCTTGATGTAGACTCACGAAAGCACCCTCACATCAACCCCAACTCACCACAGTCTCATACCATAGCACTATCACACCATTTCCAAAGGTAGCCTAAGTTAATTGATGTGAGTGTAGATACAGAAGATGATAATTTTGTTGATTCAGACTATGAGCAAAGTGATGGTCAAGAGAATTTATTGTAGGGTGTTCATGATGATGACTTGTTAGCTGAGAATATGGATGAGGTGGAGGAGGATCATGTGGCATTGGTCTTAACAGGTAAAGGAATGACAAATTTTTGATTTGGTGATGTTGTGACACACTCTGAAGAATCAAATGAGTTAAGAAGCTTAGATGGGTCATCCTCAGATGATGATTCACATGTGAAGAGAAGGGCAAAGAGAAAGATCATTAAATGCACTTGGTGGAGAAGGGAGATTGATTTGAAAGATCCTAAGTTTAAGGTGGGCTTAATGTTTGCAAATCCTGATGAGTTTAGAGAGGCAGTGAGGGAGTATGCTATTAAGCGAGCAAAACCATAAATTTTGTGTTGAATGAAGGTTATAAACTCCAAGTACAGTGTGAAGTATTGCCAGCAGGGAAGGAAAAGCCAAAGCATGGGGTACATAATGAGAAATAATGCCAATGAGATAAATAAAAAGAAGAAGGGTAGGAAACCATTTGACACCATGTGTCCATGGAAGCTCTATGTATCTAGGATTGATGACACAGAGACTGTAGTTGTGAAGTCATACAAGAAAAGGCATAAGTACTGCAGTAGGGTATAAAACAACTCAAGTTGTATAGCCACATCGCTAGCAAAGAAGTATGCTGATGATCTAATGAATGATCCTAAGTGGGATGTCACAGAATTTTTAAAAAAAGTGAGGAAGAAGTGGAATATGAATGTTTCATTGTGGAGGATATACCAAGCAAGGTATAAAGCATCGGCTTATATTGAAGGCACTTATAAGGAGCAGTATGCCAAGTTGAGAGATTATGGTGAAGAGCTTTTGAAAACTAATCTAGGTAGCACAGTGCTGATCAAGAGTCATTTGGATAAAGAGAAGCCAAGATTTGAGAGGTTTTATGTTTGTTTTGAGGCAACAAGGAAATGATTTGTGGATGGATGCAAGCCTGTAATAGGGTTAGATGGATGCCACATAAAGGGCCTTTATCCAGGTCAATTGCTTGCTACTATTAGTATAGATGCTAATAATGACATGTATCCAATAACATATGCTATTGTAGAAATTGAAAACATAGATACTTGGACCTGGTTCTTAGGGCATTTCATTAAGGATGTTGAGCTTGTTAATAGTCAAGGGTGAGTTTTCATAACTGATAAGCAAAAAGGACTACAGAATGTCTTGAAGAAGATTGTACCAAATGCAGAACACAGACATTGTATTAGGCATCTGTACAACAATTTTAAACTGAAGCATCATGGCTTGAGGTTAAAGAATAGAGTATTAAATCAATCACTGTCCCTTACTTCAACACTGAAATGAAGAGGCTGCAAGTTGAGGATGGTAAGGCAAGAAAATGGTTTGATGATAAACCTACAACTCAATGGAGCAGGTCACATTTTGGGGTAGGTAGCAAGTATGACATGTTGATTAACAATATGTGTAAGGCTTTCAACAAGGCAATCCTCCTTGCCAAAGATAAGCCAATTATAACCATGTTGGAGAGGATTAGGACATACATTATGGTTCGAATGTCAAGGATGAGAGAAGATGCAGAGAAATGAAATGGTGTTAGGCCTAGAACAAGGTTGAGAGTTCCTCATGTTGACTTTTTCTTGCTGGTGAAGGTCAGTACCAAATCATGATCATCTTTCAAGTTGAATTTGATGTAGATTTGAATAAACACACATGCACTTGTAGATGATGGGACCTGACTAGTATCCCTTGTAGCCAAGCAATTTGTGCTTTATAGAAGAAGAAAGAAGATCATGTTGATTATGTTGATGACTATTATAAGGAGTGGTTCATGAAGGCTTACACTCCCTATATCCATCTAATGGCCAGCCAAGAATTCTGGCCTCACTCAGGACATGATCCAATTCTACTTCCTCATTATCACAAGCAAGTAGGCAAACCCAAAAAGCCCAGAATTAGAGAAGCTAATGAGCCTCCCCCACCACCAGCAAACCAAGGTAGGTTACCAAGGACATACATCAAAATCAAGTGCAAAAATGTGGTCAAGAAGGACACAATGTCCAATCTTGTGGTAGGGACAAGAGACAAGCCTCTACATCTGCATCCCAGGTAATGGAATAATTCTAATTTACTTAACTTAATAAACACAAGTTTTAGTTTACTTACAAGTCAATCTCATTTGGGAATGTTTTTTGTAGGTTGGAGCAGCTCAAGACTCGCACCCAAGTGCATCATCATTTAATGGTTCACAGGTAATGGCTTGAAATGGAATTAAATGGTCTGTGATAATGGCATGAGTGTTAATTTTGTTGATTTATGGTATTAGAATGGTCAGCAAATGAGGCAACCAATCAGTAAGCTTTTGAGAATTTGATGTTGTAGTTGTGATGTTTGTTAAGTCATACTACAGCTAGCTAACATAATTCAAATTGCATTTGTAGGTTCAAAATTGTACAACTCCATCTCAACCTGTAATGCAAGCCAATAATTTTGCATCACAACCTAATACTCTAGAGGTATAGAGTAAGAGGCACAAATCCCCTACAAAGAGACAATTCTCAAAAATAACCAAGACTGCTGTGCAGAATAGGCCATCTGGTTTTTGAGTTTATAATAGTTGCAGACATTACTGGTTTTTGAGTTTAACAATCTTGAATACATGAAAAGTTTTTGAGTTAATCATGGCAATTGTTTTTGGAACTCTAATATATTTTGGATACTCTGATGTTGTAGTTGAATTTTGTTTGAATTTGGGAATGAAATATGGTGCAAGTTTAACTTACATGTATGAATGAAATTTAGGAATGCAGGCTGACTAGTTTATGCTTGTTTTCAGATTTATGGATGCAAATAATGTCCTTCTGGGAGGACATAATAGCCCAATTTCAAGTTACATATGCACATGAATTCTTTTGATTGAGTGGGTGGTTTTAATTAATTTTTGCATGGGTGATTTTTTTGTTTTGGTTTTTTCAATTTGGGTATTAGGATTTTGATTGAGGGTCATTCGATTACATCCATGTTGATTGTTGATCGATGTGGGTTTCTAATGATTAATTAATTTCATCCAGTTTATGTTCTTAGTTTCTCTTTTATTGCTAGCTTCTCCTATTCATTAATTTAAATTCAATTTTCTTTTTGTATGTTTCTGGGTTGTATAAATCAAAGTTATGTTTTGTTGGTGGAGTTCATTGATAACCATTGCCTGGCTGAGAATCGCAAATCTATTGTAGAAGGGGATGATCTCATGACGTCATTAGCCTTTGATTTACTCTATCTGCCTATAGATTTTCACTATGTACTTAATTAAAAATGTATCAAAAATGGTTGGGCTAGGTTAGGTGTTTTAGCTGGCACCATTACTGGTCATTCAACTATAAAGACCAAAAAAACCCCTGAAAAAGGGTCATGTCGCTCTCTTGCCACGCCTTTCACTCACTCGCTTGAGTCGAACTCAATCACTCTTTTTGTTTGGAGGATCATTCGTTCTTCACTCGCTTTATATTACCCGCAGGGAGCGCAGCAACCAAGGTACATATTATCATATAGAAACAAGCGAAGCGTACTACCGGAAAAGTTTCGCTAACCGGCAGGCAATAGAGTCCGCCGATATGCGCAAGCAAGCGTATGCATTTTTTGGACGGAACTTTCTAACAGACTTGGATGGAATTAGATGTAGGTGGGACGAAACTTTCTAATAGACTTGGATGAAATTAGATGTAGGTGGTAACTTGCAAAATAAATTTAATTCAGGAGTCAACTTGCTTCAATTTTTAATTTAGGTGGTAACATGCAAATAGAGTCAAAGTTCAAGTGAGTGTCTTGCTAACAAGCCAAAATTTTACTATGAAACATAGTAATTGACTATGTATAAGGACCACTGCAAATTGAAGTTGCTTTCCATTGCTCAAACAAGGTTTGTTTCTAAGCCTTCTATATTTGTTGGTTTTTCTCAAAATTTTTATAATAATTTTGGTTGGTGAGGAAATTCTCATGTCTAGACACTTTTTTTGTTTTTTGTGTTACTGGAGGGCAAATGCCAAAACAAAAGAAACAGACAACAACTATTAAGTTGATCATCATGCATACACAGTACACTATTTTCAAAGAATTAATTATTATGACAAACTGCAATTTAGTACCTCAAGTTTGTCTCGTATTGTAAGTTGGTACCCTCAGTTCAATTTTCAACGATTTAATACCTCAACTTCAATTTTTGGGCAAAAAAGTACCTCTGTTAAGCCTTTCATAAAAAAGAAAATCGTTAAATGCTAACGTGGCATGTTACTGTAATGTATTTAATTTTTTAAAAATAGCCACGTGGAAAAAATAAATAATAAATTATAAAAAACAAAAAACAAAACCTTTTAAAACCCACAATTAATTTTTTTTAAACCAAACTAAAGTAAAAAACCAAAAATCACCCTAAACCCACAAGCAATAGTTAATTTCTGTGTATTTCATTTGATATCATGATGCTCGATCTTTCTTGATCCACGTAACATGGACTAAATTGATGTGTGCCAGAAGTGCACATGCCCGCATAACTAAGCACTTAACTTGATTCCCAACAATATGAAAATAATGGATTAACCATTAATTGTAGAGTTTTGTGTTATGGATGCATCAACATGAATTAATTAATTATCTCCATTTTTGGTCAGGATAATCATTTTATGAAAAATGGATGGGCCTATTAATTATCTCCATTTTATATGCCCATGATTTTCACCTCACGTGCATTCTTGTAGATCCAAGTTATCAAGTTGCCCATGATTTTATATGCCCATCATTTCCTGTAGATCCAAGTGCATTATTGGCCTATGTATTTCAGCTCGATATTTTGACTATATGTATCTATTTCAGGTTTGCTTCAACACTTGTGATGATTAGAAAATTTAAGAAAGTAAAGGAAGGTCTACAACAAATGGTGATTAGTTCAAAATGGTCTTTATATTAAAACATCCGAGCAAAACAAGAGCAATGAAGCAAAAGAATTGGATGAATACTTTTGGAATGAGATTGATTATATACTTTCCTTTACAGCTCCTATATATGAGATGATTAGGATGGCTGACACAGATAAACCATGTTTTCACTTAGTTTATGAGTGGTGGGATACCATGATAGAGAAAGTGAAGGCAACTAATCTATAAGAATGAGCACAGACAACTACATGAATATAGCGACTTCTTTGATGTGGTGTATATCATTTTAGTGGAGCACACCACTACATTGTTTGGCTCATTCTTTAAATTCTAGGTAAGTATTATGTGCTTCTTTCCTTTTAAAGTCTTTAAAATTTATTTTTAATTTTTTTATTATAATTTTATAAAATGATATCATTATTTACTTATAGGTATTATAGTCCAAAATGGCTTCAAGAGGATCCTAGCCGTATTGCTCCACACCAAGATGTCGAGATTACAAGGGAAAGAAAAAAGTGTCTTGAGAAATACTTTTCGAATGAGCAAGCTAGAAGAGATATCAATGTGGAGTATGCCTATTTTTCAATGTGCTTAGGTGACTTTGGAGCTATTGATGCTATGAATGATAGGTTTCTCATTGAACCATTAGTGTGGTGGATATATTGTCCATGGAGCTTCCACACCAACTCTCCAATCCATAGCTTTGAATCTACTTGGACAACCTTGTTCCTCCTTGTGTTGTAAAAGGAATTGGAGTAAGTATAGTTTTATTCACTCTTTAAAAAGGAACAAGTTAACACCACAAAGAGCTGAAGATTTGGTATTTGTGCATAATAACCTTCGTCTTTTATCAAGAAAGAACTCAAGCTACAAAGAAGGTGTTACTCAAATGTGGGATGTTGGAGGAGATGTATTTGATAACGTGGGTGAAGAAGGTATTGGGATGCTTGAAATTGCTAGCCTTTCTCTTAATGAACCATTATTGGAGGCTACTTTATTTACTGAGGAAGACAACATGAATATTGAAATTGATTGAGACTTATATTTTTTAATTAATTTCTAGAGTTTGGATGTTTTAAATTTGGATGATCTTTTTAAGTCTTTTGAGTTTGAGTGAAATGAATTTGAATTTTTATGTTATTTAAAGTAAAGATAATTAGGCTTTGGTCCTTTAGAAAAACAGTTTTTATATGGATACTAGGAGTGTTTTAAAATTTATAAGAAAATATTTTTAATTCATAATAAAGTCATTTTAATTTATAAGAAAATCTTTTTAATTCATAATAAAGTTTTTTCTCGATTTGAAGAGTATTTCCTCCTATTTAAAGGATATTTCTCCTCCTATGGTGTAGAGTGGACCTTTGTAGAGGCTGTATGTTAGGTTTTAATTTCAAGATTTTGGGCGGAGCCCAAAATCTTAAAAGAAGTGCAAGAACCGATCATCGTTGTTACACCCACCAAACAATCTCGCTGGAGTAAAAAGTGGGAGGCTATCAGAATGAAAGTTAAATTTTCACGCATACATGAAATATTACAAAATTTTTCTATCTATTACGTCAAAGAAGAAAAATAAAATGACTTAATTAAAAACTCTAAATCACTACCGGTCTTAGACCTTGTTTGGGATTGTTGTGGAGGACCCAAAAGCTACTGTGGATGACAATTCTCAATCACCCACAACAGTTTTGGTGTTTGGTAAAAACATGAAAAAGTGCTTTGCCTCACAATTCTTAACTCCACACAGCAAAAATAAAAAACAGGTTTGTAGATGTTTTGCCCCACAATTCTTAACTCCTCACAGCAAAAATAAAAAGCAGATTTGTAGATGCTTTTGAAAGCTACAGTGAATCACAGCAACAATGAAAATTTTATTTTACCTATAATACCCTCATTGATTTTTTAAAATCACATCTTATCCATATTTTATTCGATCAATATAATATAACTACTTAAACATCTATATTTTTATTTGTTTATTTTAAATTAAAAAATATGTTAATTGTTAACTATATTTAATATTATGAACATTAATTATGATATTTTATTTGTACGATTAAAATTATAATATACCCAAAAAAAATAATAGGCATACTTATTTAATAAGGTCCATTGACTTTAGGTACCAAATTATAATGTATTTTCATTTCAACTACTAAAACATTTATGTCAATTCACTTTAGATACTAAATTTCAGTTTAGGTACCAACTTTAAAAAACATGGTTATATCGAACTGTGACTGTCTAACAGTCATAACTTTTTTATTGATTTGTTATTTTTTCAATATTTGTAAAGCTTAAACTTTAATGTTTAGTCTTTGGGTTATAGGACTTCAACCTTTTTTTTTTTTTTTTGAAATAAGGAGGCTGTAATTTTTATTCAAGTTGCATCAGAATGCAGAGTTACAACAAGCCAAGTTGGCCAGTTATCAAGACTAATAAGAGAACCAATATGAGAGACAACATACTTGGCAATGAGGTGTGCTGCGTTGTTGCTGGTGCGTCGACAGTGGCAACAGGACGTCGACGTGAAGCCCAGCAGAAGAAGTTTTACATCCTCAACAAGGACCCCATCAGTTGCCAGGCAGCTAGAAGGTTCATTGATGCAATTGACTGCATCCAGTGCATCCATTTCCAAAACAATATGGTGTAGACCAAAATCAGAAGCAAGTTGCAGCCCCATGATAGCTGCCATAAGTTCAGCTTCTCGTGGCGAATGAGTACCAGGGACATGCTTGGAAGCAACGAGAAGGGCCTCCCCACAGCTATCCCGAATCACCACCCCCAGACCATACGCCCGAGTTTGTGTAGAAACACCTGCATCCACATTGATCTTAAAGACACCCTCCGCAAGCTTCTGCCATTTTTTCACAGGCCTGTTCATCATGGGGCTCGGTTGAAGGCGAAGCTAAGCCTCTTTGTATTCAGTAGCAAAAGTAAGCATACGGGTATACTGACGCAGTCCATCCCCAACCACGCCAGTGTGCACAAAATCATTTCGCATATTCCAGGTGCCCCAACATATAAACGCAAATTCCTCCTGCTTGGCATTGCAAAGAACAAGTAGAATTGAGGGTAAAAATTCAGTGAAGGTTCCCCCCCTATACCATCGCACCATCTCACCAAGAACAGAGCAGTGCCAAACAGTTTTTGCGGCAATGCATCCCCAAACAGCATGGAGAACCGTCTCTGGTTTTTTCCAACACCGAGGACAGACAGGCCGAGGGATGAGCTTGCGATTGAAGAGATTGACATTACATGGAAGGATTTCTTGGCAACAACGCCAGAGGAAAAGTTTGATCTTGCCCGGAATTCTCAAATTCCATAATGTGCGCCAGAGTTGCTGATTGGGGCGATGAGAGGAGCAGCTGGGGAGGGTCGAATTGGTCGCCAAATTCATTGCGAGCCAGTACCCACTCTTAACACTGTAAAGCCCATTTTTAGTATAGTGCCAGATTTGTCGGTCAGAATGATGCAGACTACCGAGGGGAATACTAGCAATTATGTCGGCCTCCTCCGTTGAAAAATAATTATAAAGAAGCTTATAATTCCAGGCACCTGATGGAGTGATGAGGTCGCTGACCAAGCAATCAGTGGGAAGGAGCCGTGGAGATTGCACTGAGAAAGTAACAGGGGTTGGAAGCCATTTGTCATGATATACATTGATGTTGCTCCCATTGCCTACCCGCCATCTGATGCCATCCTTTAACAGACCTCGAGCCCATATGAGAGAGCTCCAAGTAAGTGAGGGTTGCTGGCCAATGTTTGCGTCCATAAAAGAGCCATGAGGGAAATATCTACTTCTCAAAACCCGGCTGGCAAGAGAATCAGGGGAGTGCACAAGACGCCAGCCCTGTTTAGCAATAAGGGCTTTGTTAAAAAACTCAAAATTTCGGAAGCCCAGACCCCCATCCAATTTGGAAGTGCACATTTTCTCCCAGCGTAGCCAATGTATACCATTCCCCCTTACACCACTGCTCCACCAAAATCGAAAGAACATCGCACGAATCTCCTTACAAACACCCTTGGGCATGCGGAAAACACTCATATAGTAGGTAGGAATGGCCTGAACCACAGCCTTCAGTAAAACTTCCTTCCCCGCCTTAGAGAGAAACTTTTCTTTCCAGGCACTTAGCTTCCTCCAGATACGCTCCTTTACTGATTGGAAAAGAATCTTTCACTCTCTCCCCGCCACACTGGGGAGGCCGAGATATTTTTCATGACATTCCACTTTCGGCACCCCCAGAACCTGAGAGATAATAGTGGAGATTAAATGGTCAGTATTTTTGCTGAAACACACTGCTGATTTAGAAAAATTCACCAATTGGCCGGACACTTCGGCATAGATATTGAGGATGGATTTTATCGCCCAGGCACTTCCTGGTGTAGCCTCAAGAAAGAGTAAGCTATCATCTGCATAGAATAAGTGTGTCAATTCAGGGGCGTTGGGGGCGACTTTCACTCCTTTGATCGTACCCTGGCGGTCTGCATTATTAAGCAGGGTGGTAAAGCCTTCAGCGCACAGGAGGAAGAGATATGGAGATAAAGGGCATCCTTGCCGTAGCCCCCTTTGAGGTAAAATATTCCCCAGCGGGGCACCCCGCCAGAGGACTGAAAAACTCACCGTTGTCAAGCAGTCCATAATCAGAGAGATCCATTTCTCATGAAACCCAAGTTTTTCCATTAGCCCGTAAGAATTCCCATTCCACACGATCATAAGCCTTAGCCATATCCAGCTTTAGGGCCATTTTCGGGGTGCCATCCGCAGTCAAGGTCTTAATTGCATGGGTCGTCTCAAAAGCCACAAGAACATTATCAAGAATCAAGCGCCCCGGGACGAAAGCACTTTGGTTCTCCGAGATGAGTTGGGGGAGGATCTGCTTCAGTCTGTTGGCAAGGGTCTTGGCGACCAACTTATAAAGAACGGTGCATAGGCTAATAGGCCGAAAATCACCCACAGTTTGAGGATGAGCCACCTTCGGGATAAGGGCCAAAAGAGTGTGATTGACACTGCGGACACTCTCGTGCCCCTTTAGAATTTTGAGACAGAAATCTGCAACCTCATCACCTACAATAGACCAGTACTTTTGATAAAAAATCGCAGGCATCCCGTCAAAACCCGGGGCTTTAGTGGGGTACATCTGTTTCAGTGCAGCTTCAATTTCCACTCGAGTGAAAGCCCGGATAAGATTATTATTCTGTTCGGTCGTCACTTTGGGCTCCACTAGAGAAAGAATTCTGTCCATATCCACCCCACCGGTACTGGTGAATAAATCAGTAAAGAAATCACAAAAAAGAGCCCCCACTTGAGCATTGTCTGTGACCCAAACCTACTGATTATTATACAAACCTACAATATGATTTCGCTGCCCCCGTTCTTTTGCTGATTCATGGAAAAACCGTGAATTTCTATCCCCCTCTTGTAGCCATTGTATACGCGACCGTTGCTTCCAATAAACTTCATCGGTCTCAATTAAGGATTCAAGGTCTCGTGTGATCTCCTTTTGGCGAGAAGGATCTTGGTTGGGTTGAGGGGATTTCTTTAGTTGTTCGAGTTCAAGTTGTAGCCTTTTAATGTGTGTCCACCGCCCCCCATAGAGCTTCGAGCTCCATTTTTTTAGTTGTGACACATAATGATGCAGACCTTGCGGCACCGAGCTGCTGCGTGGAAGAGAGAAAATCCAGGCATCACGGATTACCTCTTCACAGCCCTCCTCCAAACACCACCGTTGCTCAAAATGAAAGCGTCGAGGAGGAAGACCCCTAGTCGGAGTGCGCCGTGATTCCACCTCAACAAGAATAGGTATGTGATCAGAACCAGGTATCTGAAGGTGGTGCTCCATAATATACTCAAAAGAGTTCCGGAACATGGAATTAACCACACAGCGATCAAGCCGTTCCCGAATACAAATTTCCCCATTCTGATATCGATCCCAAGTAAATAAATCGCCAGCAACACTGACCTCTGATAAACCACACTCAAGGAGCACATCCCGGAAGGCCCCCATTTTCCCTGGGGGTCTCACCAAGCTGCCAACTTTTTCTGAGTCAGTCAAAATTTCATTGAAATCCCCAAACACCATCCAAGGACCTGTCCTCATCCCATGCAGCCGTCTCAGCAACTCCCAAGAATGGTGCCTATGATTAGTCACCGGGTTCTCATAAAAGCCAGTGATACGGAAAGTGGAGCCAGATGGTTGCTCAATAACCATGTCAATATGGCCCAAGGAATAAAACAGGAGGTTAAGATGCCAGCCATGACGCCACAACATAATTAAACCACCTCCCAGCCCCCGTCGTCCCACGCGCATAGCGCCCTTCAGTCCCAAAAAAATTGGCAGTTTTTCCATTTGTAACTCCGTCATTTTTGTCTCCATTAAAAAAATGACGTCTGGCATATTGACTCTCAAGACGTGCTTGAGAGAGGCGAATGTTTGAGGATGCCGGAGACCTCGAACATTCCAGCTTAAGAGTTTCATTGCTTGTGGTGGGCCGGCTGTCCCGGTCCCACCACGTTGCTCCTAAGTGAGCCTGCTATAATTCCGATATCAATAGACGATTGGAGAGAACGACCCTTCCTATGTGGCCCCACCATCATGTCTCTGTCCCCATGCATATCTTTCCTTTTTCCCCCCAAGACACCAGCCGCCTCATATTCCATAGAGGTTGGATTGGAATCATTCTTGTCTTTTCTTTGTCGGAGCCCAGGTTTGGCCTTAGAGTGTTGCTTCCGAGGAGTAGCCCCATGCAAAGTGTCACGCATGAGAGCCCTCAGGTCCTGAACTTGAACCTGGGAGGGCGTGTTTCTTGCCGCCAAGACTTGTTTCGGTTCCTTAGGAGTGATTAGGGGTGCAAGGTTGAAGATATCTTTTTCCACACTCTGAGTTAAGCTCTCAGAGGTCTCAATTTGAGTTAACACCATCTCCGTGCCCTGCAACATAGAAGCGCCCCCATCCCTCTCTGTTTGTTTTCCCACCGGTGGTGCCCCAATGAGGTCAACATCGACCATCGGACCTCTTACATCCTCCTCCTCATGTCGCACTTTCTCTCCCTCAGTTTTCTTAAAGGCTTCCATCCGTTTCAGCTGTGCAGCCTCTTCTTGCTGTCTCCTGTGTTCCCTAAGAGCAACAAGCTCCTCCCGAGACACACGTGCTTGTCGAGTCACCTTAAAAGCTGGTATAATGGATCCCTGGTTGCCAATTAGTTGGACCGTGTGTTCTTCTCTTTCTTCCTCAACCTCCTGCCCACTGGCCTCGAAAGGGCGGTGCTTTGTAAACGCTGAGTCCGCTTTCAACCAACTCCCCCATTGCTTCTCTGGATCGGCACGATCATAGTCCGTAGTATAATCACATTTTTTGAAGTTGTGTCCAATCCTTCCACAGTCGTAACAGAAGATTGGAAGCCGTTCATAGAGCAGTTGGATTTCAACCCTTCCCCCTTCTTCCAGATTTAGTCTTTTGATCCGGGGCAATGGTTGTGTGGTGTCGAGTCGCACCCGAATGCGAAGAAACTGCCCCACCAGGTGGTGCTCATATCCACCCCCAACTTCCAGACACTTCCCCAGACCATTCCCAATCAGCATCCCCACTTCCTCCGTCATATATAGTAATGGCACATTGTGTGCTTGGATCCAGAAGTCGGCATGTATCAGAGCCATAGCATTCGGGGCAACTGTACCATTAGGTTCCTCCAAAACAACCAGTGCTTTGTCAAAAGTCCAAGGGGCTTGATTGATGACCCGTTGCTTATCCCCCTCAGAAGAAAAGGTGAAGAGAAACAGGTTTGGTCCAAGGTCTTTTGCGGAGACATTCCTCGTAGTGTCCCAGAGTTTCAACATTGTGTTTTTGAAGGCAGGCCGATTGAAGCTCTTGGGTGTCAGAACCTTCGCCACCAAGCTCTGTCGGAGAACATCTTTATTAACTTCCGCCCCCAGCTTGCGGATCGGAATCTCCTCCTCTTCCCCTGCAACCAGAGTCAAGCGTTTGAAGAAGGCAGACTCAATAGAATCCATAGCACTGGTATCTCTGATGGCCGAGAGCAGGCCTGGTAAAGAACTCAACACTGAAAAGCCGCCGACGGATGGATCAGAACCTAGCAAGAGGAGTCAGGAAAACCTAACGTGAAGTTAGGTTGGAAAAATTCCTACAAAAGCGGGAGGAGAGCCTGATTTTATAAAACTTAATTGACTTCATCCATTAAATCTAAATCAAAAGTATGAAACCCTTAAAAATTTTGATTTTTTATAAATTTTAAAGTCATAATTGTGACTGTTCAACAATTACAACTGTAACTGTTTGACAGTCACAACTGTATAACAAACTGATTTGTGACCTAATCCAAAATGTTTTACTATAGGTTAGTACCTAAACTAAAAAAAATTAGTATCTTCCTGCTTTACTAAAAAACTATTGATATTTGGTATTTAATCCTAATTTTCTATATTTAATAATGTTCTTCTTTGAAAAATTAATGCTAATACAAATTTGTAGCCAAAAATTTCAAAAACATGTAAAATAATATTTTATTTTTACCAAACAAATAAGTAAAAGGTATTTTCAGCTTCATGTTCATTTTAGTAATTATAAATAGCTACAGTAGTTTTACATTACAATTTACCAAATACCTTCATACTACTTTTTGTACTCACAGTACTTTTTAAAATATAGTTTACCAAACATTCAACTATTTTACTTCACAGTTGTTTTACTTCACAGCAGTTTTTTCTCACAGCAATCCCAAACTAAGCCTTAGTCTAAGAAAGACTCATAAAATAGACTAAACTCTAAGTTTTCCTTTAAATTATTCATATTTTTATTATTACATATTAATATATATTTTTAATTACCATATCCATAACCTATTGTATCCTAATTTTCAAAAAATTTACTGTATCGCGGTATCGTGTAGTATTGTATATTCATATCGGTATTTATATCCATGCTTCATAGGGTCATACATGTGATTTTTATGAGATATAAGGCTTTGTCAAGTTGGGTCTCAGTTTACAGTCTGGGCAACTGGTAGTAATAGCTTGAGTCTCCACTCCCATTCGAAGTAAAATGTAACAGCTTCTTCCTACTTTGTCAGTTTGTTCAAAGCGCTGCAAAATTGTTTTTGTCATCTTTAGTTCTTTTAATTGTTCTAACATTTTCTTTTTCTAATGATTATTACATGTTCTCATAAGAATTTTTGGTCACATTATACTCGTCATTATTCCCCTGGTTGCCGGAATCCAGAATTTCAACAGTCAGTCAAGGAGCTGAAAGAAAGAGCGGAAGAGCTCAAAGGGGTGAAATAAGAGCTGAAAGTTAGGTAATTATGTGATATAGTCACTTTCATGCCATAAAATTTTTTAGTCTTCTTTTTTTATAGGCTGAGAGTCTGAGACATACCCTTGAATGTCAAGGCTGGCTAGGCACTTCCAGTGGCGGCTCTGAGATGGTGAAATGGCGAATGCAGAACGAAGCAGACAACTGAGCAGCTGTACAAGCAGGTCGATGGTGTTTGGACGGAGGCTGAAGCAGCAGCAAAGAAGGTCTCATTTCAAATACGTTCAAAATAGGCAGTGCTTCAAGTATGTAGAATTCTGGATTGTCTAATCTTTTTTATTAGGGTTGTATCTTGCCTAGGGCTCCTTCCTGGATGTGTTTGTGCTTTTGTAATTCTTACAATGCCCTCAATTTCCTAGACAAACATGTTTTCCCTGTTAAAGTTCAGATGTTTTCTTTTATGAGACTAATCAGAAAAACATGCTTGTCTTGGAAATTGAGGGCATTGAAAGTATTACAAAAGCACAAACACATCCAGGAAGGAGGATCAGATGTTTTTGCACCGGTGTGGCTCTTAGACCTATTGTTCTTATATGCACCAGTTGTTTCTGTCACTTTCGCATTTGTTCATCATTTATTATCATAAGGAACTTGTATCTTTTCTAGTGAATATGTTTTCATTGATAATTATGCTTGCAGGTTTCTTCTAATGTTAAAGAAAAGATCTCGGCTGCCACAGAGGAGGTCCACTTGGTGTTTTTTTCTTTACCTCTTACAAATGTTCTACTATGTACTTCAATCTGCTGAAGTTTATTGACTTTACCTTCTTTTTATTGTCCAATTTAGGTCAAAGAAATTTTGTAATTGGGAAAGAACAGGCTTCAGGGCCTTCTGGTGCTTCAGCTGAGCATGTTGCTGATGCAGAAGATGGAACGAAGGCTTCAACATCTGGGGAAGATAAACAGCAGCACCCGGGGCCCAGTGATACTGCAGAATCATTATTTGGCAAATTTTAGTCAAGTGTTTCTCCCTCAAATGTTTCCTCTGCCGTCCATGGACTTAAGGAAGCAAAGTTTATTGACTTAGCAAAAAAGGGATATGACATTGTAAAGGATGAGTTAGTGATAATCCAACTAAGAGAAAACACCTGGAGTATACTCCTCCCCCCACCCCACAAGGTGAAAGAAGTACAAGAACCGATCATCGTTGATTCGTTGTTACACCCACCAAACAATCTCGCTGGAGTAAAAAGTGGGAGGCTATCAGAATGAAGGTTAAATTTTCACGCTTACATGAATATTACAAAATTTTTCTATCTATTTGCCTTTTCTGAGCACATGCGGGAACATTAGGAGCTAGACAAGCGATAGCCCAATTGTTCACAAAATTCAAGAGTATGCCTGCTAAGCATTGTTAACTTGTTATCTACGAATTATAGTTTTACCAAATATTTGAGTGTTGATCGAGTTGACAATCCTTTGACAGTATCAATCAAACTATTTTTCAAGAAACAAATACTGCTGCATCAATCAAGGAGATCCGTCGCCGAGATCTGTATGATCATATTGACCTTTTCTGCTTGTCATATCTATCTTCATATTTTGATGACTTTATTAATTTCTTTTTTCCGATTGTAATGTTTTGGATGGATTAGATCTTACTCTTTACCAGAGTTTGTGGCAGAAGTTCAGGGTGCTGTCAAACCAGTGCTTAATGCTTACATGAAGGTTAGTACTGAGTGAGCTGAGCTTATGTAGGAATGCCAGAATTGTGTTACCTACCTACTCTCTCTCTCTCATGTTTTTTTTTTTCCCTTTGTTTATGGTTTGCTTTCAACATATCATCTCACTGATGGCCCATGTGAGTGCCACTGGAGTTTCTCATCTTTATTGGAATAACAAGTGCATTAAATTTACAGGGAGATATTGAAACACTGAAGAAGTATTGCAGCACTGAGGTGATTGAACAATGTAAAGTCGAGCGTATGGCTTTACAAAGCCATGATATCTTTATAGATAACAAGGTAATAAAGTTTGCTTCTCCTTATAATATATTAATGTTTCCATGCCAATTATATAGTTGAGAGTTCAATATTGAACAAATGTTAATTAGAAATCCATGCTTATCTTTTTGTCTTATAGTGTTACATATAATTTTGATATATATTTGAGACTGAAGGCTAGACTTCATAAACAATGAGAAGTGATATTGGAGGTATAAAACTTAAAAGATGAAGATGGGTCTGAAACTTTAATATATCATTTATATTTAGAATGGATATTATCAAATATCATTTTTCTTTAACATATCCTTGAAAGTCATTTTTATATTTTGTTTTATAATAGTTACGCATATGAATCTTTGCTGAAGCTAATGTATGTATATAATAGCTAATCAATGTTTGATTTGAAGAAGAGACTAAGTTTCTTTGAAGTTTGGATCATTTTGATGTGGCTGCCACATCATTTTAAAATCACGTGGCAATAATCGTTCACAATGCAAGCTGTTTTTCATGACTTTGAGAGTTGATTAAGATTACTAAATAGCAGCTTTTGTATGCTCTAGGGTCATTAACTGAAGTCGTTTGAGAAGTCATTTGTAGCCTAACTTTTGTTTGTATGCTGATATGGTAGTCTTGGTAGAAATGAGTGAAGGAATCTTTTTCAGGGCATAAGCTTGTATTTGGCAGGGATATATTAGTCATTGTGTTACTAATATATGATTTTTGGGTTGCAGATTCTGCATATATCTGATGTGGAAGTAAGAGAGACCAAATTGATGGGAGACTCTCCCATAATCATTGTAGTGGTAGGCATTTTATATTTTCTTAAAACTTTAATTGATAGAACAGAAGCAAATGCTGATAGCAACTGCCCTTCTCCATGAACATTTTACAGTTCCAAACGCAGCAAGTCTAATGTGTACGTGATAAAACTGGTTCCATAACAGGTGGTGGCAAGGTAAATAGTTAATACGTATATATTTAAATGCGTCATCTTCCCCACTTGGGCATTTCACTTGCTCGTGGGTTGTGAAGAGCTGTAAGAACATATACTATTGTGTCATCGTTCTGGTTATTAGAATTTTTATGTGTACGAACTCATGTTTTTGTGAAATCCTATTGTTTCTTTAGGATACAATCCACACAGTGTACTACGCCTGGGCCATGCAACAGGTGGATCTTGAAGAAGGTGAAGGTGCTCTCTACCCAATTTGGAGGGTAAGAGAGATGCAACAATTTGGAGTTCAATCCCTTATTTAGTCCTTCATATAAAAGTCAGATGGTAATGATGGATGTTGTAGCAAACTTCCCTGGGTTGTTATACACTGCTAGGAAATTTTGTAGTAGATTATTTATCATTTATTGTTATGAATTAAACATAGTTGTGTTCTAAGCATAATTATATATTTGTTCTCACATATTTAAATTAATGAATAAATTCTTGCTGCCAAATAGAGTACAAATATGCTTTTTTCTTCATATTATTGGACTCAGTACCTGTGAAAATGAAATAATCTCTATTGGTTGCTGCTTGCAACCTTGGAATCGTTTACAAGTTGCACAAAAGGAAAAGTAGATGCATTGTACTGCATTGTACTGCACTTGCTAATCTTATCTCATATTTGCTATCTTGAAACACTAAGATGAGCCATAGTCTAAAACTTTATCCTTGGGCAGAAATCATAACCTACTAAGGACCTGTTTAAAAAGTGCTCGGGTTAGAGTTGGAGCAACCAAGTTGAACCAAAACCTACTCAAATTAATAAATTAATACCTAACTTAATCCAAATTCCTAACTCATAAATATATATATATATTATATGTGAAATTTGGGTTAAATCCATTCTAATCCAAATGGGTTGATATTGGGTTTGAGAATCGAATTAAGTATCTTGCATATTGAGTTTTGGGTGGGCTCTACATCTTTCAATCCATCCAAGGCTCCAAGCTGTGAAAGTTGCACCATAGATTCTAGAATCAAGCTGCTTTTTGGCCTCTATAATAAATTAAGGCTTAGTAACTGCGTATTTTTTATTTTCATGTCAAACGCGTAGAGTAAGAAGTAAGCTACTAATCCATATATAAAATTGCACAATGCGAAACCAGCCACAAAAATAAGAAAGAAAAGCCAAAAACCTTCCCTCTCGCTCTGTCTCTCATGTCTTGCTTGAGACTGAGGCTTCCGCCAGCCAGAAAGGAAGGCTTGGAAGAGCTTCACTTGCAAATTGCAAAGCAAACTACACAAGCCCAAAGGCATTCACAAACCCAGTAGAAATCGTGTCAACACCATCACTAGTACTGCAGCAGCAGCTTCTGCTTCTGCTTTTGTTCAACTTCGACCCTACAAATTTCTCCAACTACGTTTTCAACGAAAACCACGCCTTGCTCTGCGTTTCACTTCAGTCGTCGCCACCTCCTTCACAATAATCATCACCATGCACATGCATATGTTGACAAGCTCTTTAAAGTGTGCATGTATATGTTGACAAGCTCTTTAAAGAGCCTGCTGTGTCTGAGCAAGCAAAGTGCCCGCCGAGCACATCAACCAAGTACATCAAGCCTCGTGAGCTGGATGCTGTGCCGGGATCAACAAGCTGCAAGCTAGCTGCAGCCGCTACTAATGAAAGTGAGGCAGCTCAATCAACAACTTGTGCTGAGGATGATATCTGGGAGTCACTGAGATTTGTTTCACCCCTTATGCAAGGAATTGATGAAAGAGCAAAAGAGTTTAGAGCCAGGTTCAGAGCAGAAATGGAGGTTCAGGAGACGTTGGCACGTGATTTGTAGTAAAATTAAACCGTTCACTAATCAGATTTGAGGAGGGAATATTTATTAGATTATCTACAAGGATGTAAATGAAGTATAAGATTATTCTGCATAAGAATTTGTCTTTTGTCCTGCAAGCAGTTGATGCCTTGCTTAGAAGTTGGTTGGTGTTAGGATGTTACGTAATAATAGAAGAGTATAGGTTTGGTTGCACAAGATTTCATGATGAGTCTGCAGAAGGTTTCATGATGGATCAGGAGAGTCGAAAAGAAAAAAGAAACAATAAAAAGCCAATTTAGATATGATGTGCATCCCAAAGGTAAATAATGCAGTTCGTTGTACAAAATTTGGGTTTTCAACCTTTCTAGTTCGGAATATTGTGCACTATTTACTCTTTGCATTAATGTTTCTTACATGTTTTTACTTTAAGGTGACCTAACAACAGCATAAATTACTACAGCTTACAATAATCATACTTAGGAGGTTCTCAAACCAAAGATGGAGGCTCCAGCTCTGCATGTTCTGCGACCACAGAACTAAAAGTTTTTTAATAAAACCTTATGAAAGTCTATGAGAGTATAATTCTGAAAGTCTATGAAACTCTGTCACTTAAAAAAAGTCTTTTAAAAGTCATTAAAAGTATAAATTGAGTACACCCCCCTAATATGTAGACAGCCAGGTTCCATTCGAACTGTGTGAAAAATCTGAACTCAGTTGAGAAAGTCTTTCATTGGATCATCATGGTGGACTTTCTTCATCCTATAAGCCTCCATATCCTCAGCAGTAACCTGAAATTGATAGACAATGGTGATGAAATCCACAAGAAAGCCACACAGACTCCGCCACTTAAACACTAGGCAAATTCACCAAAGAAAGGAAAAAGAATATACCTCATCATTCCATCTAACATTGTATTTGCGCTTCCTCTCATCTCTCTCTTCTCTCTTTCTTTCATCCTCCTGTCCAAGCCAAATTGTATAATATTAATTAGCTACTCAAAACAAAAAATTCAAAATATAGACATGTTATCTTTTCAACTCGAAATTTCAAGTTGTATAGAAAACTGACAATACCTTTTTAAGAGCTTCAGCAAGTAATTCCTCATCTAAAACCAAAGCATCAGGGATATCAGTTCCCCAAGTAGCAAGTCTTTTCTCTTCTGCTGGAGGAGGCATCTCTGTTTTCAGGTTCGTGACACGAGTTAGAAAAGAGGAGATAATGTAAACGTGATTCAAATATTACATGTCAATATAAAAGATTTGATCTACTTAAAAGGGAAAACCATTTGGGGAGAGAGAAAAACCGGTGTACTAACCTTCAGTGGCCTCTTTACGAGCAATGTTAGCCTTCATAAGATCCATTGCAGCCTCAGCAGCCTCAATTCCAGCAGCACCTGTGCAATAGCTACTGCGCATCAACTGCTTACAACACCTGTAGCCCCATTGATGATCCTTCCACCATGAACCCCATACAGTGGTGTGGTTGTTGATATAGACATCTTCTTCATACTTGCTTCTGGGAAGTGCTGTTTCCTGTATCAAGGCAGATTGATCAGATATCTATCATAATTGAGTCTTTGGCAGACTGATTATCGCCCCTTGTGTTTGAAGCTTGATAATGAGGCAGATTAAAATTTAAGTTGCAAAATAAAAGCCTAATTATAGCAACAAGACTAAATTGTGGATGCAAAGCATTTACCTGCCCCTTGATGATCCTCCCAGCACGATCATATTCAACTTCTCTTTCACTCTGTCCCAGTAGAAGCTCCCTTGGAAATTCTTCTTCATTAGCTGCGTTGCCATACTTCTCCAGGACGGTGTCCTTCGTTTTTGACTTCAAGTTCTCCTTAATTACCTTATAATTCTTATAAAGCAACTCGGCCTGGGACGGGGCTGCTTGCATGTGAATATCTTGTCCCTTCTCAAATGCTTCCCAAGCATGGATGTTCATCTGCTTGAACTCCAAAGCTTGACCACTACTTCTATATCGGTTGTCACCGCTGTAAAACTTCTCATTTGGATCTGCATCTGGAAGGGGGTCCTCACGCATGGACCGGGTTTTGGGATCATAATGCGCTGAGTTGACATCAAGGTTTAAAAGATATTTTGCTGTATCCTCACGAATACGCAAATTCCTGACAGTTCCTGTGCTCCCACCACCTGTTGTACGCACACGCTTCTCAACCTTTGCAAAGTCCATTTGTTTGCTCTCATCAACCTTGGCTTCATCCACCCTCAAATCATCCTCATCCTCATCCTCGTCCTCATCCTCATCCTCGTCACTACCTTTGTCCTCATCATTTTGGTTATTATTTTTCTCCTCTAATTTCTTGAGTTGTTGTTCCTTTAAGTATTTCCTTCGAGCTTCATCTCTTGATTCATATCTCTCAATGACACGGGCATAGGTTGATGCATCATATCCATTCCAGCGGTCCCGTTTTCCATCATAGTCAAGCTCAAAAGTCTCTATCTTCTCATCAGGAGCAATGTGTTTGTTCGTCCACTTTGCTCCCACTTTCCTGGGTCTTTCCATGCATGCCTTTGTTTCATGTGTCATGGCTCCACAGTTCTCACATGCACCCTTCCTATATTTATCAGCTTGGTATATCTTTGCACCTCTGTCATACCATGATTTTGTGTAATTTGGATCTGATTTCCATTTCCTTTGATGTTTTAAGCTAGGTCTCTCGGAATTGAGATACCAAGGTGCAGATGACATATACTGCGGAATATGAGGATTGATTTCCTTTCCATCCTCATCCAATTCAGCTGGTGCAAGCCCAGCCTTACGTGCTTCTTCCAATTCAATTTGCTTACGATGGTCTTCCCTAGATTTGAATGCCACTACAAGACCAACCACACAAGAATATCAATATAGGAGTAGGGGAGAAGAAACACAAGACTCTGAAAAACAAAAGTTTCAGCATAAACCAAAAAAGAAAAAAAGTGATCTAGAATAACATAAATTTAGTCTGTATAAAGAGAAATCACAAATTATTAAATCCATAATAACACTACTGAAAAATCAATAATTCACAAAAAATAAAAAATTAGTAAACATAGCATGCTTTGAACTTGATAAACCTAAATTAACAAATTATCAACTCCCTTCCCGAGAAAACCCTAATATTCCATAAACGAATCTAAGCTCAAAAAACCAAAATCGCGATCAACAATGATAAATAACATGAAAAATTACACAAAGGAAGGATCTTTCTAAATTATTCAGAAAATTTTAAGAAAAAAGTGTAAAAGTAATCAAGTGTAAGATCCGTAAAGAAAGGCAAAGAAGAAAGAACCTGAAGCGGTCGCCATGGTTGGTCGTCTCGAAGCTAAAGCTCCAAAAAGCCCTAAATATGATTCGAAATTATACAAGCGGATGACAGTGAGAGGGTTATGAGACACCTTCTCTAAGAAAGAGGAGGGGGCGGCGGCAGGGGGCGGCAGGGGGGAGATCCAGGGAGAAAGAGGCCGGCTAAACACTAGGCAAATTCACCAAAGAAAGGAAAAAGAATATACCTCATCATTCCATCTAACATTGTATTTGCGCTTNGATTGGGGTTTAGGGCCTTTGGGCAATTGTAAAGAAAAAAATGGTTTGAGGTTTCGTTTGGCCGTTTTGGAGTTTCATTTAGTTGTTTTTGAACCTTAAACTAGTAAAATCTACTATATTTTTATATAAAAACTAATTTAAAATACCCTAAAGGGCCTAAACCCTAATATCATATACTATATCCTAAACAATATAAAATATAGATTATAAAATATATAGGGTTTAGTGTATAAATTATAGAGTATAAATAATATACTAATTTTATTTATTCATTATACTAATTTTATTTAACAGTATTTGTCTCTAGCGCATAATATTCATCTTATATCACATGAAACCTACTATATAATTTGATTTTTTCAATTTTTTTTATCAATTTAGTAAATAATATGTTAAATAAACATATGGTAAAGTTTCATTCAAAATTTTCATATTTTGATAGCAATTTATGTCGTTTTCGTCTAATTTTTGTCGAAATTTAAAAAATCTTCGAAATTTCTTTGAAATCCGAAATTGTATTCCTTACCTTTGAGAGAGATTAGGGTTTGGATTACAATAATCAAAACCAGATAGAAAAGTTGTGAAGAGAGAGAAAGAAATTGCAGGTATTTATATAATTGGGAGAAGCGGTGCAAACGTGAACTGGAAACAGAGGTGTACAACGGATCGGGCCGACCGTTTAAAGTTGGTCATTTGTGCTTCGTGTCGTACTCGGATCGGTCCATTTAATAATCAGGCCAGGCCATCTCGACCCAATTATTTTAAACTTTAAGTCTAGCCCGGCCCATAGCCCAACCTATATAGTTTTTTATGTCATTCTATTTTTTATCAAATTTTTGAATTTTCTACTTCTATTCAATTTTACCACTATAATCAAAATTAAAAATTAAAACAAGACTAGTAGTAAATTTTAAAAAAAAATTAAAAAATACTAATATAAATGGGCCAGCCGGTAATGGGTTCGGGCCGAGCCAACACAAAACAAGCTCGAGCCGAGCCGGACCAATAGAATAGAAAACATTGGCCCAGCCCAGTCCATGCGTATGGGTCGGCCCAACCCAGCCCACTTATTAATGGGACGAGCCGACCTCTAACTAGAAGTCTACAACAACAAATCAGAGTTGGAGAAGGATTAAGGTCTTAATCTGTGTGCTTTGTTCTCTGGCTCTGTGATTGGCTACTTTAGTAACGCACGGATCACCAACATGGACGAGTTGTGTTTCTTTTGTGAGATTATTTCATAACGAGTCGTGGCTAAATTTTGAAGAGAGACAAACCATAATTGAGCCAGGCTAAATGTTTTGGGCCAAGAAATAGAAAAAAAAAAAATTAAAACAAACAGACAACCCTTCCCTTCCTGCTTAATTGGTTAACCCGAGCCCCCTCATTCATGTTCCCCCAACCCCTCCAAACTAATACCAACCAACACCTAATCGGAGAGTCGCCGCCACCAGTCCCTGCCCACTGCTGCCAATCCATGTCCATTGCCGATCCCTGCAACTGTATAATATCAACATCATGACCCCCCCAAGATTCTGGATCCTAGATCCGCCACTGAAGCAGAGGATGGGTTTAATGTTGGAAATGGGTTTGATGCAGATTGCAGAGGTTATATAAGCTCAATGAATCCCTTACGTATCAGGAATTAGCACGACCCAAACCATACCCTCTTTTCTCTCTATATCAGCCTTTCTTTTCTTTTATTTTTGTGTCTTGTTTTCGTTCTCTTACCTTTATTACATTAGTTGATTAGAAATAGGGCTGGGTTGGGTTGACAGAAAAACCGAGGCCGAGCCCGAAATTGGCCCAACCGATACCGAAAAAAACCGTGCTGAAAGAAAACCGTACCAGAAGTCCGGTTTGAATACCGAATCGAGAGGTTCGGACTCGGTCCCGGTTCCCATATCCTTAAACCGTCGGTAAATCAAACCGAACCGAAAAGACTTAACAAATCATTTAAATAGTTTATTTTTATACATTTCTTATACATTTCTAATAAATAATTTATAATTTTATATAATACATTTCTATAATTTATATAAAACATATATAAATTTATAAACCATAAACTCTAAACCCTAAACCCTCTAGTTTTAATTTATATGTTTTTTAATATATATACATATATATAAACTAATTAAAAATACCCTAAACCATAATATTAATATATTATACTAAATTAGTAAATTCTAAACCCTATATATCATTATAATTTATATCCTATATCAATATGTATATCCCATACCCTAAGTCCTAAGCCCTTGAGGACCTAAACCCTATTGTGTGATTCATTGTTGTGGTTTATACTTTATATCATATATGGAATGGTATTATGGTATATAATTAATATATTATATAGTATATAACTATATACTTATATACAATATACTTTATAGGACAATAGGACATGGTATTATACTATTATGGTATATATTACTATATTAGGACATGGTACTATGGTATATAATTAATTTACTATATAGTATATACTTATAAGTCTTATATAGTATAATAGTATATGGTATTATACTATTATACTATTATATAGTTATACTATATACTTATATAGGGTTTGGGGTTTAATACAATAATACCCTATATGTATATCACTATATTGTATAGACTATATACTTATAGTCATATATAGTATATAACTATGTACTAATATAGTATATGGTATGATGGTATGATGGTATATATATACTATATTCATATACTATATTGTATAGCCTATAGTCCTATACCCTAAGGTTATTTTAGGATATGGTATAATATTTTTATTAAGATATGAAACAAATTAAAAAACATATAAACTAATAAACTAATAAACAATATACTAAAAAACATATGTAATAAAAATAAAAAACTCCAAACCCCAATTCAAACCCCAAAATACCCTAAACCCTCAACCAAACCCCAAAATACCCTAATGTCTTAATTAAAAAAAAAAAAAAGACTTAAAAAACTAAGTTAAGTCAACAGACCTAATTTTTTTTCACTTTGTGCCTTTCTCATTCTCGAATCTGCCTTATCTCTCACTCTCCGCCTCCTCTCTCACTCTCTGGCTCTTCTTTGTGTCAAGATCCTCTTTGGCTCCTCTCTGTGCCACGATCTCACTCTCTGCCTCTTCTCTCAGTCTCGATCCAAGTAAGTACTCGATCTCACTCAGTCACTTTTCTCTCACACTCTCATTCTCTCTGTGATTCCATGGCTCTATTCTCACTGATCTCTATGTGTCCCTGTTTTCCGCAGCATCGATCGTCACCAGTACCACCACCTTACAAAGAAGCATTACTCGTCACCACCACCTCCGCAGGTAAGAGTTAGGGTTTGAATCAATTTAAGGGTTAGGGTTTGGGTCAATATTGGGGATTAAATGGATTAATCATTAATTTAAGGTATGGGGTTTCAGGTTTGAGTCAAGTTACTGAATCCTAGTCTCTCAAAGACTCTTGGCTGGGCTAGACTTTCTTTAATTGATCTTAGACTTAGGCGATGTCCATTGGGCTTGATGGGCTTGGCTGTGATCCCGGCCCAAAACTAAAATAGGGTGTAAACATATGCCCCCCCATTTCCTTGATCTTCAGCAACATTTCGCCGAGTTGGTTAAGGAAATGCATTTCTGTCTTTCAATCCTTCACAAGTCACGGCGCCTTTATTTACTTAAATGCTTGTAACATTTCAAATCTTCCTTTTGATCTTTTTACTTTTCATGCCGAGGATATAGTTTGGGATAAAATCTCTAACAGCTACAAAATCTTAGCATTAAATGCTCTCAACCTCCCCCATCACATAAGTGACTTGACGGCGCACGTTTCGCAAAGCCCGAAATCAATCTCAATCATCAAACTCACTTTAGCCTCCAAAACTGCCTCGATTTCGTGATTCATCATCACTAACCTTTGATTAATCAAATTTAAAAAAACTCCCACCAAACTCTACGCGCACCCCTTCATCTTCACATCTCTTATATAAACCTCATTTCACCATTTTCTTCTCTTCACTCTTTCAAATCTTCAGAATCTCAAATTTTCTCAAGCTTTCTTTTTGCAATTTCTCCCTATTCTTTGAGATTTCCAGAAATCCCAAAACCCTTTCTAACTTAAATCCCTTAATGGCTTCTTCTTCTGCATCCGCTGTTGCTGGTTCTGACGTCACCGTCGTTGTTGGGGTTGGAATTCCTATCCCCATGCCAAAGAACCGAGGAGCATTGGAAGCCTCCATTGCTGACAATCCTCTCAATGCTCCTAAATTCATTGGGAATGTCGCCCACAGCCTGCTCATGTCCCATTGATGATAGGCTTTATGGTAGTGATGGAGAACATGCCCAAGAATCTCCAAAAAACAATTGCTGCGCGTTCTGCTAAGTTCGAGGAGGCCCTTGCTCGCACCGTGGATGCTTTACTTGAGAGTGAGATTCTTAATGTCTTAACCAAACGTTACGGCAATGGAGAAAAGAATAATAGTAAAGGCGACACTTGCTACCTGGGTCCAATCTTCGCCGCGAGCCTCCCTGAAAGTATGAAGGATGTTCTTGCAAGGCGCTGGCCGGATGACTCATGCTTCTTCAAGTATGTAGACTGGTTTGGTTGGAACACTGCCCGGCCACAATCTCAATAGCCCACAGTGAAGACTGATTGGCAGAAATGAGTTCTGCGAATGGATGTCGCCCACGGCGATTTGTGGGTAAAGTTGGGGATCAAAGACTTGATCTTTATGTGTCTGGAAGAAGTCCCCGTGGATCACCCTTTGCTCTCGGCGGCGCTATGCTTCTGGTCTTCGGCGACCAACACCCTCAACCTGAAATTCAAACAGATGACACCCATTATCCTGGACATGGCTGCGATCTTCGATCTCCGGGTGCACGGCAACATTGTTGACATCTGTGTCAATGACTACCACTACGACTTGGCACTAGAATACACTCATGACAAGACTTTGAACTTGGCTAAACACTTTCGCCAAAACTGAAGACGAAGTGACCATGGAAGAGCACGCCCAATTCTTGTGCTACTGGCTCTGCAAATTCGTCTTTTGCACCCAAAGTGTAAAAATTACCAAGGAATTTATTCCCCTTGCTGAGGCTATGGCATCCGACGACGCCTTCAACCTTTTATCGTTAATCCTGGCTCATATGTACAAATGTCTTCACGGCATAACCACGAATGGGATGATGCCGAAACGCGGCAGACCACTTTGGATGTTCCAAGTGTGGCTCCAAGTTTATTTTCCAAAAATGGCATCACCAATGCCTGTCGTGCAAGATGATGAAGTCTTCGGCGGAAAATGTGCTTTCAACGCTGTACCTAACCACTCGGCGCAGGAATGCTTCAAGTTCTTTTATGAGCTTGAAGGGCGAAGTGAAGACCAATGGCATGTTTGCCTTAGGAGGAGTTATCCATCCTTCCTCATTCCTTACCACAATACTCAACCCCCCACCGACCAAATTGGATAAGCTGAAGGCATTATGGGGTAGCATACTTGACAGCTGCAAAATAGCATGCGGCCCGACTGGCAAAGGCCCCGGCCAAAAAGGATGCGTGAAATTCTATGTCTCTCATTTCTATGCTCGATAGTTCAGATTTGTCCAAGCTGTGCCTTTGCCTGTGAATGAAGCGCACAACCATTTCAGCTCTTTCAGAAAAGTCATCAATGACGGCCAAGTCTTCGAGGAGCTGCAGAAGGACTTGGATGAGAATAGTGCAGAATTGACCATCAAATTCTGCCGTGCTTCCTCAGCGACTACTTCAACCTACCAAAGTTGGCTTGCCCTCTATGCTGACAATTTTGGCCTGGCAGTTAGCAAGGTTCAGGAAAAGGCCCTTAAAGGCATCCCAGATTTCAGGTCCCGGCCACACAGGTCTCAGAAAGCTTCGCCATGAGGTATACTTTTTATTATTATTTTTTACATTCATTCCCAAAACCCATCTCATTTATGTATCTAATTTTCTCTTAGTTGCAAGTCCTGGAAAAGGAAAAGGACTCATGACAGCCATGCAAACAAACATGCCGATCAAACCTGATGTGGCCCCTCGGCATTCCGGTGAAATTTCTCGCAAGAGAAAACCCTTGCTTGTTGGTAAGTGGCCGTATTTACAGTTTGGTTTTTTTTTTTTTTTTAGCAGCTGCTAACATCTCCCTTTGTTTAGATGAAAGTGATCACGAGAAACTCCCTCGCCGCAAACATTCCCGGCGAAAATACGCCACCGTGAAATGTTCAGGCGAACTTGAGGTACCTTTTTCAAAAACGATTTTAACTTGGATTTCTCATATTTCAACTATTTTAATGCTCTTTTTATTTTATATATATATATTTTTTATAATTTAGACTGGCAAGAAGTAGGTCGTTGAAGAAACTGTTCCTGAAGAACAATTACTGAACAAACTCATGAGGACGTGGCCGTGCACGGTACCGTTCTCGAAGAACAAGTTATTGAACAACTTCAAGAAAATGTGGCCGTGCATGGCCATGTTCCAGTCGATGTCTCTGGCGACGACCCGCCATCTATCTCTGTCTGGGAATCGTTCAGCCAGACCTCAGCCAACCAACCAACCACCCCTCCTGCTAACCTACTGAGCAATCTCACTCCTTTACGATCTTCACTGAGGGCTTCGTCTCCGGCGCAGTCCCCAGTGGTGAATCTCTTCTCTTTTTCCTTTTCATTATTTTAAGGGTTTTTTTTTTTTTTAACCTTTTCTTGATCTCAGACGGTTAAGGGAACAAAAGGCACCGCGTCGGGTTCGACGAACCCTTCAGAAATAGTTAATATCAGTGATTCTTCTGTAAGTACTCCCCTCCTTATTTCAATGTCTTTTGTCCACATCATAGGCTAAGCACTCACTCAGACCTTATTTAAATAGAACTCAGACCACCTTCGCCATAACCCCAGAGCCTGGCTTGATAAGCAAAAATCCAAGCATACCCATCTTCAAACCTCGTGTAGTTCCAGTGGGTCGGATGACCCATTGAGTCATCCCTCTCAGCGAGGACTGCCAAGCATTGAGAAATTCTTTAGGGGTTATCTAATTGTTAGCCCCATTAGGACTTTTAGGGCTGAAACCTCCCGACTAGAGGCCGTTCATACTAAACATGTAAGTTAAACTAAAACTTAGGATTTCTTGTTTTCCCCTTTTTCTTTTTGACCTTATTTTCTTTTTGGCCGTTCCTGCAGTTCACATCGAATATGGAGGCAGGTTTGACTGAATTCTTGGAGACCTTCTCCTCTCCTCCTCCTAAAGCTTCAAGTCCACCAAAAACTCTGGTCGTGGCCTCGGCGATGGAAACAATAAAAGGGCTGCTCGCTCTTAACGCACCCATCATTCGTCAAGAAGAAAATCTTGTGCGCCTCTTTTCTTCAGTCAAAGTCCTCCTGGGTGCCGAGGTTTTCAAAAGCTCTTATGCAGAACTGATACAAAGCAGACTTGCCGCCACCGAGACTGATCTTCAGATTGCTCGTAAAGTTGCTCATGAGATCTCAGTGGGGCGTGAGGCGGCTAAACAACTCGAAGACTTAGCGGCCAAAATTCAGCCTAAAACTGAAGAGTATAAAGAACTGAGACAAGCCCAGTCCACTATCGACCAGAGGATTGCTGAGGCTGAGGCTAAGGTGGTGGCATTGAGGAAAGAAAAGGAAGAAAACTCTCGAAAGCTTCATCGTACACTTTTGGATATCAAAGATGATGCCGCCGTGTATCAAACTTTGAAGCCCATGATGGATGACTTTCGACAACATGAGAGGGAACGCGGTTCAATAGAGCAAGCAGGTGCTGGGAGTTGGGAGGCTCTGAAAGCTATTCTTCGGCCGTACTTGTCCTCATCCACCAAAACATAATTCCTGGCTTAATATCTCGTTTTCCTTGGGTGTGGGCGGTGATGATCTTTCAGGTATTGGATAAGTGGCCATCTCCAATTGTTGATGCTTGTTTGAATGCAACATATTGCGCTAGGTTTAACTCTTTGTAATGCATGTGGCAATTCTCGCCGTTTTATCTTGACAGTTCTTGATTCAGCGCTTTTAGGAATTGTCACTCCTAATGCGATCTTCGCCATCTCATCAGCTTCAAAATTCTCTTCCCTTGAGATATGATTGTATGTTATTTCGGCGAAGTCTTCCACAATTTGAGTAATCACTGCCCAATATTGACTGAGTACTGGATCTAAACAATGGTACCGGCCAAACATCTGGTTAATGATGAGTAAAGAATCGCTGAACACAGCCACGTATTTTGCCCCCAATTCCCTTAAGATTTCAATGCCAATCAACAACGCTTCGTATTTTGCTTGGTTATTTGTGCATGGGAAGTCCAATTGGAAAGCAAACTGGTATTCATTTCTTAGGGAGACATGATGATTATTCCAGCTCCTGCCGAGCCATCTAGGCTTGACCCATCAAACCAAAGCTCCCACGGCTCAATCCCTACGTAGTTCGTCATGACTATGCGTATATTGACCTCGCTAATGTCTTCGATTTCCTTGGATGGGTGGTGTGCTAGAAAATCGGCCAAGGCTTGCCCCTTCATTGCTTTCTGGGGAATGTATCTTAGATCGAATTCCGACAAAGTCATAGTCCATTTCCCAATTCGGCCGTGTATAATTGGCCGTGTAAGCGTGTATTTGACTACATCTGTTTGAGAGATAACTAAAACTGTAGTTGGGAGTAAATAGTGGCAGAGCTTGGTTATGGCGAAATAGAGAGCTAAACAAAGTTTCTCCACTGGTGAATATCTTGTTTCCATCTCTTGAAGAGTCCGGCTGAGATATATAGTGGATAGCTTGTTTCTTTCCCTCATCATTATCTTGAGCCAATAACGCTCCAATTGACTTTTCCGCCTTGAAGATGTATACTTTTAGATGTCGATTGAGGTAAGGAGGTACTAAGACTAAGGGTTGAATCAAATATGCTTTAATCGCTGCAAATGCTTCTTGATGTTCACTTCCCTATACAAACTCGTTTGTTTCTTTGAGCTTCAAAAGAGTGGAGAATGGCCATATTTTCCCAGCTAGATTTGATATAACCGCCGCAAAAAGTTGATCTTTCCAAGCAAGGATTGCAATTCCTTTTTATTACTTGGCGATGGGGCTTCAATGATAGCTCGGGCCTTATTCTTGTAGACCTCAATCCCTCTCTAGTGTACTAAGAAACCCAGGAAGTTGCCGGCGGAAACTCCAAAGGCACATTTCTGAGGGTTCATTTGTAGGTTGTTCTTCCTCATTCTCTCAAAAGCCTGCCGTAAATCATCTAAATGACCCTCCTTTGACTGAAATTTTACCACTACATCATCTTTGTAGACTTCAACCGTTTTGCCAATTAGTCCGTGGAAAATCATATTCATGGCCCTTTGATATGTTGCGCCAGCATTCTTTAAATCAAAAGGCATAACCATCCACTTATAAATTCCTATCGGTGGACGACACCTAAATGCAATTTTGTGTACATCTTCCTCGGCGATGAAAATTTGATTGTAACCAGCGTGGTCGTCCATGAAGGACAAGATCTCATGTTTGGCCGCACCATCAACTAATAAATCAGGCATGGGCATTGAATATTCGTCTTTGGGCGTCTAAAGTCCACACACACCCTTAACTTTCCATTCTTTTTTAGCACAGGTACTACGTTCGAAACCCAAGTAATGTATTATGCCGTTCTAATGAATTTCGCTTCATGGAGTCGGCGTATTTCATCTTTGATCCGCCGCTGTACTTCCACGGCAAATCGCCTCGGTGCCTGGGCGTACGGCCTGAAATTTTCTTTAAGGTTAAACCGGTGTTCAACCAACTCGCGGTCGAGCCTTGACATCTCCCTGTAATGCCACGCAAAGCAATCTTTGTACTCTTTGACAAGTGCCACTAGCTTGTCTCTCAATTCTGTAGTGATAAACTGGCTGACAAAGATTGGTCGTGGATCCTCGTCAATCCCCAGATTAACTTCTTCCAATGGATCTTGAACTTCAGCTTTTGAATTTTCCAGCTCGGCCGGAGCTGGGTCTAAGTCATCAATTCCTCATTCTTGCCTTACTTGATCTTTCTTAGTGATAAACTCGACTTTGACCGCCGTTTCCTTCTGCTTATGGACCCTGAGTCTTCTAGCAAGGTCTTCAAACAATACCCCCTCTATCGTTTTCTGGTCATCTAACATCTAAAAATTTCTTTTGAACAGAGTAGAGACTGCCGTGAGAACTTCCATTTCGGCGGTCTGGTTGACCTTCTTGTTAGTCGTGACCCTTGTTGGTCGCCCATTTGCATCTGCCCCTTCGAAAACTAAGTAACCCATATTGTCATCGTAGTATTGGGCCTCTACGACCCCTGTCATGGCTTCGAATGGTTTTCCTTCGGCGAGAACCACTTCAACTTGGCCGCCATTCCAAAATATCAATTGCTTGGTGTAAAGAGGATGACACGCATAGATTGGCGTGAATCCAGTCTCGGCCGAGCAGCATATTATAGTTTGTCGTGGATTCAACTACATAAAAAGCTGTAAGGCGTGATTTACTCCCCACAGTAAGCTCCATAGGCAAAACACATTTTGCCTTCATCCTTTCCCCGGTAAAACCAGTGAGCACGAGGTCAGTGCTTAGGAGATCCGGCTCTGTCTTGTGAAATTTTCTCATCAAGGCAAAAGGAATAACATTGACTGTGGCCCCACTATCTATCATAACCTTTGAGACTGGCACCATTTCCATATGGGCTGTGGTTTCAAATGATATGCCATCTCCTCAGTTGGCTTCTGGAAATATGCCCGGCCGGCCTTGGTTACGGTGACATTGCTGATTATCTGAACAATTTCTTCTCCGACTGGGATATCTACATCGTTGACCTTTACTCCTGACAAACCTCCATCAACAAAATCCCCTTCAAGGAATCCCTTTTGGCTAGATGGTGCCTTAAATTCTGCCGGTAGGGTACACACCACATTGCTAAGCTGGTTTCATCCTCAACCTTGAATTCCATCGAGCCAAAATTCCAAACCTTATTCCGTTGGGGTCCATGTTTTTCCTTTTGGTCTTGTGCTAAGGGTACTTCAATTTCTGGATTTGGCTTGAGGACATCCATCCCTTCTTCTGACGAGATTTGCTTTTCTCCTTGACCTATGAGATTCACTTTCACGGCTGATCCCGATTCTCAGCCGCCCAATCTCTCTTTGGCCAAGATCCTTCTTGATTCTTGCCCTCCGAGTGGGAGTTTGACTTGCCTGGTTAGAATCCATTTTGGCTTTGGCTGTTTTGAGCTTTCATCTTCGAATTTACCCGCAGGCCCGCTAAAGTCGATTGTGCAATCTGAACATTTGGTTCAGACTCAATCGTTCTTTCTAAAGTCACGCCTTCATTCTTGTTTGCTGCCCAGAATGCAGCCATCTCTCTCTGAAACCTCATGAACTGAGTTTTAGTCATGGCCTCAATGGCCCCGTTCCTTTTTTACCGATACCACATATTATCCCTCGGCACATATTGGGCTTGATGGGCTTGGCCGTGATCCCGGCCCAAAACCAAAATAGGGTGTAAACAGATTAATAATTAATTTAGGGTTTGAGGTTTCATGATTGAGTCAATTTAAGGATTAGGGTTTGGGGTCAATATTCTGGATTAGATTGATTAATAATTAATTTAGGGTTTGGGGTCAATATTGGGGTTTGAATCAGTTTAAGTTAGGGTTTCAGAATTGATGATTTATTAATCAATGTAGGATTCTTTGCAAGGTTGAAGAGCTTGTTGGTGCTGCTGCTTAGCCTGCTTGAGGTATGTCGTATGCCTTATAATTTTGATAATGATTTAATGATTGAATGATTGTTGGTGCTGCCTGCTGATTGTGTGATTCATTGTTGAACTACTGATTTTGATTCTTTGAAATTTGATGTTGCCTGCTGCTTGCTGATTGTGTGATTTTAATGATTGAATGATTGTTGGTGCTGCCTGCCTACTGCCTGCTGTCTGCTTAAGCACTTGTTGAACTACTAATTTTGATTTGAAATTTAAATCAAATTTCAAAGAATCAAAATCAATAGTTCAACAACTTGTAAATGGAATTGAATGCGATGTTCAAATTGGCTTAGGCTAGAATGTAAATAGAACAATAACTTATAACTCAGTACCAAACCAAACAACTTGTAAATGGAATTTGACAATTTGTAGCTTCTTAAATGTAAATGTAAATGTAAATGAAATTTGCAATCTGTTTTCAGCTGGTGATTTCTACTTTTTGTTTGTTTTCACTTATCATGATTTCTACTTATCATGATTGCTGATTGCTGTTTTCTAAATTTAATTGAGTTTATTACACTTTGTCAATTTGGAATTTAGGGCACATGGAGTCTAGCCAATCAAGCACTATGAATGTCTCTATTAACCTTAATTGCCCTAGCATAATGTCAGCTCTAAACAGACCAAACCAACCAGTACCTACACCTTCACCTTCAACCCAACCCCAAACCCAAAATGAGAATGATAACCAAGTAGAGTCTAAAACCAAATCTAAGAAGACTAAGTCTATAGTGTGGACACATTGCACCAAGTTCGAAAAAATGCATGAGCAGCTTAAGATTATGTGGCCTTTTGCTAGATGCAAGACTTGCAAACAAGAATTTCCAGCCCATACTACTCATAATGGGACTACTAGGATTTTGAATCACTTAAAAAGGTAATGTCAAAAATGTCCAGCTTACATAGGCACCATTTCTAAAGGTCAACCCACCATTACACAAGACACAATGGGGGCTCCATTGCTTCCCCATTCCTTTAATAAAAAAAGACATGAAGAAAAGGTTGTGAGGTGGGTGATTAGAGATGAGCATCCTTTTAGGATAGTGGAAGGGGAAGGTTTTAAGGAGATGGTCCGTGACTTATGTCCTAGGTTTAGGATCCCAAATAGAAAGAAAGTGGTTGCTGGTGTTCTAGATCTGTACCAGATAGAGAAGGCAAAGATTATGAGTGTCATTGGGGATCAAAGGGTTAGTATCACAACTGATACTTAGACATCTGTCCAGAACATAAATTACATGGTTGTGACTGCCCATTTTATGGACAGTGAGTGGAAGTTAAATAAAAGGATAATCAACTTCACAAAGATAACAAGTCACAAGGGTGAGGAGTTAGGGAGGGTTCTTGAGGGCTGTTTGAGAGGTTGGGGGATAGAAAAAGTCTTTAGCATTATGATTGACAATGCTAGTGCAAATGATGGGGTTGTTGAGTACATGAGTAAGAGGTTGAAGGAGGCAAATACATTGCTATTTGATGGTATGTACTTGCACATGAGGTGTGCTTGTCACATTCTGAATTTGATTGTCAAGGATGGGTTGAATGAACTGTTTGGGTTCATTGAGGCAATTAGGAATTGTGTGAATTATATTCACTCAAGTCCTCAAAGATTGGACAAGTTTAGGGACTTTGTTGTCCGTTTCAAGATGGGGGCAATGTCTAATGTGCCAATGGATGTGGCAACTAAGTGGAATTCCACTTACAAGATGTTGGAGGCTGCTGCCAAATACAAAGTGGTGTTTAATAGGATGGCTAAGGAATATAGGCCATTTAATTAGGAGCTATTTTGATGAGAAATAAAGGGATGGAAAAACAAGGGTTGGTCCTCCAAGTGATGAGGATTGGATGAAAGCAAAAGCCTTTGTGCATTTCCTTAAAAAAATTTATGATGCTACCTTAGTCCTGAGTGCCACCAAAACTTGTACATCACCACTGATTTTTGTTCAAATTAGTGAGTTGCAATGTGAGATTGAAGAAAAACAACAAGATTATAGTAATATGGTGTTGCAAAGGGTGGCTGCCTCAATGATGCTTAAGTTTAACAAGTATTGGGGCAGTTTTGAGAAAGTGAGCAAACTTGTCTATGTCTCACATGTGTTAAACACTAAATTCAAGCTCCAAATGATTAAAGCTACATTTGAAGAACTAGGGGCAGATACTTCAAAGGTCTCACACATTATTGGTGAGATCAGAAAATACTTGTTCAATTTGTATAGTGCATACAAAGGAGGAGCAGAAAATCAAAGCATTGTCCCACCAAGTGTGGTCATTCAAGAAGCTGGACTTACTAGGTTGAAATTAAGGATTAAAAGACAAAGATTGGAAGAAGAGGCTACTGAGATATCCAATGAAGTGGATAAGTATCTAAATGATCCATTTGAGAAACTAGAAGGGGTGGGTTTTGATCTCTTAGAGTAGTGGAAGATTAACCAATCTTGGTACCCAATCCTCTCAAAGGTTGCCAATGATCTCTTCTCCATCCCAAGCTCAACAGTGGCTAGTGAGAATGCATTTAGCTTGGGAAGGAGGATTGTGGATCCTTTTAGAACTTCTTTGACCCCAAAAACCGTAGAGGCATTAGTGTGTGCTAGTGATTAGCTTAGGGCAGAAGAATTCAATTTCTACAATGAGCCAACTGATAATGAAGTTGAATTCTACAAAGAACTTGAAGAAATTGAAAGAGGTAAGTGCTTGATTGCTTGCTGCATTTTTTTTTTCTTGTCTTTGTGTGCTGCCTGGTTGTCTAAGTAATTGTTCTCTTTAATATTTTGAAGTGGTGGATGCCTCACAAAGGTCATCAACTTCAAGTGCATTTCCTCCTCCAAGTACACCAACACATGCTTAATTTCTGTCCAAGTAAGTTATCTTGCTAACTTAGTTATTTTGCTTAACTATCCAAGTAAGTTATTTGTTTATTAATTGGTTAATTATACTCTGATTCAGATGTTGCAAAGGTTGTGAATATGTTTGGAGTTTGAAGGATGCTACAAAGGTTTAACATTTCTGTTGCAAAGGTTTTGAACGATGTTGCAAAGGTTTTTATTAAGTTGGTCTGCAGGTCTGTAGTTTTTTAGAGCTGATATGTAGTTTTTTGGAGTTGGTCAGCCTAGTCTACAGTTTTTTGGTTTGTAATTGAATTGGTAATTTGGTTTTTGGTTTGTCAATCAATTGATAATTTGGTTTTTTGGAGCTGGTTAGCCTAGTCTACAGTTTTTTGGTTTGTAATTGAATTGGTAATTTGGTTTTTGGTTTGTAAATCAATTGGTAATTTGGTTTTGGAGGTGGAGCTAAAGTTGGTCTGTAGTTGTTTGCTACTTTGCTTGTTTATTTTTTAATGGGTTTGTAATTCTATAAGTTGGTACTTGTTAATTTAGTTTCTGTAGACTGTAATAGTTAGCAAAAAACATAGAAGTTGGCATATTTGAACATTTATAGGATATTGTTATCATTTCTCTTAGAACATTTAAATATATGTATTAATATATGTATGATTACAACTTTATTATAGATTAAGATTATTCATTATTATGAATGTATGATTATAGCTTTACAGGTCTTTGAATTACAAAACTAGTTAATTAGAACTTTAAAAGTGGCCCAACATGTGGCCCAACATGTGGCCCAACATGTGGCCCAACATGTGTTCGGTCTAGGCCCATGTCCGAGCCGAGTCGACCGGGTTCTTCGGTTTACCGGCCTACCGGTCTCGGTCTCAGTTGCCATGTAGGCTTACTGGAGGGGTTCGATTTGGTCTTCGGTTTAGGCGTTTCGATTCGGTTACCAATCCGAACCCACCCCTAATTAGAAAAGCCCAATGGGTCTCATATGACATGATGTCTTATTTGTTTTCATCACGTGTCTATCTTCTATCTTCTTTCATGTGCTTCATCTTGGCACAGTAGTGGCACACCATCTATATATATATATATTTTATTTTTTTTGAGATATGGGGAAGGGGGAATGGAGAATTCGAATTTGGGACCTCTCCCAACATTAGGGAGAGAAAACTACTAAACTAACAGCTAGTTGGTGCACACCATCTAATCTTATTACATGCAATTGGGAGTGCATTATGATGAGTCCAAGTCTCTTTCTTCCTAGCATATACTTCCAACTTCCAACCCAACTTGTATATTCTAATCATCACCTGAATGTCATGAATAAATTGAATTATAAACAAATTCACTATATAGTCCAAGTAAATGATAGTCTTTTCAATTCCACATCTTGTTATTTAAATAAACAAATAAAACTTAAGTTGAACAAAATTATCTAAAAAAATGGATAAATAGCTATAATTTAGAGATAAAATATAGAGATAATTAAGATTAGGTTCTTTAGAAAAACATTTTTTAGATGGAGACTGGGGGTGTTTTAAAATTTATAAGAAAATCTTTTTAATTTATAATAATTTATAAGAAAATCCTTTTAATTCATAATAAAGTCCTTTTAATTCATAATAAAGTCCTTTTAATTTATAATAAAATCCTTTTAATTCATAATAAAATCCTTCCTTAATTTGAAGGGTATTTCCCGCTATTTGAAGGGTATTTCTCCTCCTAGGGTGTAAAGTGCTTTGTAGAGGTTGGAGTTAAAACCTAACATAAAACCGTCAAAAAAGAAAAATAAAATGACTTAATTAAAAACTCTAAATCACTACCGGTCTTAGTATAAGAAAAGCTCATAAAATGAACTGAACTCTAAGTCTCCCTAAAATATATGATATACAATGTGCAGATCAAACCTCTTCAGTTATGGTTGTACACTCCTTAATGCTCTAATGAAACCTCATTTGTAATTTTAGTGTGATTTAAGTTCAATTTAACCCAGAGATTCATGATAAGAAAATAAATTAAATGGGTGCACTTGTTAACTTTTAACATACAATAACGTCGCCTTAAGACAAATCAAAACCAAAGGTGACATTCTAGGAGTCAAAGAACATACTCGTTGCACGATCGAGAAAGGCTAGTTGTAATCGAACGGCGCGGGACTACCTAGGCTTTTAGAATTTAATCAATACTTGACAATGTGGTCGGATAAGTGTGTACAAATAGCATTATTCTATTGCACACGCTATTTTACTATCATTTTTTAATAATTAGCTGGTACGTTTTACATTTTTTTGGTCCACATGTTAATGGTGAAAAGTGAAAGTTTCATAATAATTCGTAGAAGTAAAATGTAATTGACCCTTAATTTGTTTCTTAAAAAACTCTAATTAATTTATTTTAAAGACCAATTATAGTAAATTAGACATAAGTACCAAACCACTGAAAAAATTGGTGAGAATGACCATATCCTAATAAGTTGGTATAAAAGACAAAACGGTAGATGCATCTCCCAAATTGATGCATATCCCTCAGGTGCATTTGCAAAAAACATTAATGCATTCCCAAATTGTCCTTTAGGCCAATTTTACAGATGCATTGTCTTTTAGGCCAACAAAATTAGTAGTAAAGCCTTTAAATCTAAGGGACCCTTTAAAATAACAGTTTTCCAAGTACTTGAAAAATAGCATGTTTCGGAAAATACTAGCTACCATCTCGTTTCAACTTTCCCCATCAACTTTTTGCCACATGGATTCCATTTGCACTGACATCTATTGTTAGGAAAAATAAGTAGGTAATATATTTATTGATCACAAAAATTAATACAGCAAATAAATTACAGTAAAAATAAAACGAAAAAATAATCTAGAACTATAAAGATAGTAGTGAAGACAAAGAACTAACTTTATATGTAGATAGAGGCTTCCAAATTTGGCAATGTCCTAAAGACAGAATTTTCGCCCTTCTCTATGCTCGAAGTTCAATAGGGCGTCTATCTGACAGGATTCAACTATCTATAAACCAAAGACCCATCACAGGATCCTTGATTTCTGGTGAACTAAGATGTGCTCCTCTCCAATATAATATGTAGTATAAAAAATGAAAGTTTACTGTAATAAGTCTGATGAAAGATAAGTTATTATATCTGGCTATGGACTTGTGTTTATATAATAGAGATTGCACCCTTTCAAAAGAGACATCAGTTAGAATCGATTTTTGGTTCAAATTCAAAATGAAAAAATATGTCTTAACATTTGAATTTGAATTATGTAGTTAAACCGAAACAAAAAATAAAGACTGGGTGCCTTTAGAAATCAACAGAGCCCAAGAGCACCATGGCCCAATCCACACGTAACATATGACAATCACTTATGCTTATGAAGCCTAAAGGAAAACAACGTTTTATAAATGTCAGACTATGTTTTTGCTTTCAAACTCTAAAATTACCCCACATTTGAATGCAAATAAACTATGCAGACACAAAAACTGGAGAGGAAATAAAATATGTCATACATCAGGATAAGTGTCTTTTGAAATTGAACTTTCCTTAGTAAAGACGCATCGGATCTACCTGATGAATCAGTGGACTAAATAACCTTGAAATGTTCACCATTTTGTAATAAATCGAGACAATACGCTACACATATATCACATCTTAATACGCTTCGGTTTGTGCTCATTTTGGTTATGAACAAATCCCAATTTCATGGGTGCTTTAGAGAATATAGCCATATAATTCTCAAAAATTCGACCCCATATTTACTCCCACATAGGTAACATTAATTAAAAGTATTATGCCATATTACTCTTAATTAACAAGAAATTAACGTCATTAAATAGAAAAACATATCCTTAAAAACTTCTGCAGACAACAGACTTATGTCATAGGAATGAGTAATTAGTGTGTTCAAACATTGAGCCGTTCCCAACCAGTTTGCCTATTGAACCTAGACCATGGGATCTCCAATCAGCTAGGTTAGGTTTTCATCAAGTTGACTCATTGTGAGATTGACATTATACTCATTCCCCTCAACATATACTTAATTTGCTCTCTGGTAGCCCTTTTGTCAAAGGATCAACTATATTTTCCTTTGCCTTCACATAATCAATGAATATAATCCCGCCCGAGAGTGTTTTACATCACTTTTGATCAAATTGGACTGAGTGTGCACCGAAATGACCTTCTCATGTGTTCGTGAGAGACCATGTAGGTTTATAAGGCCTAGAACGCTAATCCCAATATGAGAAAGTGCTTCACCATGTTTTCCTTGCCGCCCGAGAGCGTTTTAGGTCACTTTTGACGAAATTGGACTGAGTGTGCACCGAAACGACCTTTCCGTGTGTTCGTGAGACATCATGTAGGTTCATCCTCCTCTCATCCCCTTCTCTATGCTCGAAGTTCAATAGGGCATCTATCTCCCAGGATTCAACTATCTATAAACCAAAGACCCTGCACAGGATCCTTGATTTCTAGTGAACTTAGATGTGCTCCTCTTTAATACAGTATGTAGTATAAAAATGAAAGTTTATTTTAATAAGTCTCATGAAAGATAAGTTATTCTATCTGTTTATGGACTTGTGTTTATATAATAGAGATTGCACACTTTCAAAAGGGACATCAATTAGAATTGGTTTTTGGTTCAAATTCAAAATGAAAAGATATGTCTTAACATTTGAATTTGAACTCTACAGTTAAACCGGAAAAAAAATAAAATAAAATAAAGGTTGGGTGCCTTTAGAATTCAACAAAGCCTAAGAGCACCAAGGTCCAATCCATACGTAACATATGACAATCACTTATGCTTAGAAAGCCTAAAAGAAAACAACGTTTTATAAAATGTCAGACTATGTTGTTTGCTTTCAAACTTTAACAATACCCTACATTTGAATGCAAATAAACTATATGTAGACACGAAAATTGGAGAGGAAATAAGATATGTCATACATCAGGATAAGTGTCTTTTAGAATTGAACTTAGTGAAGACGCATCGGATCTACCTGATGAATTAGTGGACTAAATAACCTTGAACTGTTTACCGTTTTGCAGTAAACTGAGACAATATGCCACACATATATCACATCTAAATACACTTCGGTTTATGCGGTTGTGCTCATTTTGGTCCTGAACAAATCCCGGTTTCATGAGAGTTTTAGAGAATATAGCCATATAATTCTCATAAATTCGACCCCACATTTACTCCCACATAGGTAACATTAATTAAAAGTATTCTGCCATACTTTTCTTGATTAACAAGAAATTAACGTCATTAAATAGAAAAACATATCCTTAAAAACTTCTGCAGACAGCACATTTAGGTCATAGGAATGAGTAATTAATGTGTTCAAACCTTGAGTCGTTCCCAACCAGTTTGCCTATTAAACCTAGACCATGGGATCTCAAATCAACTAGGTTAGGTTTTCGTCAAGTTGACTCATTGTGAGATTGACATTGAACCCATTCCCCTCGATGTATACTTAATTTGCTCTCTTGGTAGGCCTTTTGTCAAAGGATCAGCTATATTTTCCTTTGACTTCACATAATAAATGAATATAATTTCATTTTTGAGCAACTGTCTAATAGTGCTATGTCTTCGCCTAATATGCCTTGACGTACCATTGTATATTTTATTTTTATCTCTTGCAATAGCTATCATGTTATCCCAATGGATACATACGATTGTTAGATGCTTAGGCAGTAATGGAATATCTTCCATAAAGTTACGAAGCCATTCTGCTTCTTCAGCAGCCTTATCTAAGGCTATAAGTTCTTATTCAATAGTTGAACGTGCTATACATGTTTTCTTTGTTGATTTCCAAGCTATCGATGCCCCACCGCATATAAATACATAGCCACTCGTGGATTTCATTTCAGTTTTACTAGAAACCCAATTTGCATCACTATATCCTTCCAATACATGTGGATAACAAGTGTAATGCAATCCGAAATTCATTGTGCCTTTAATAAATTGAAGCACTCTAATCAAAGCGGCCCAATGATCTTTGGATGAATTGCTTGTGTATCGACTAAGCCTACTTCCTGCATAAGCTAAATCAGGCCTAGTACAATTCATCATATACATTAAACTCTCAATTATTGGGGAATACTCCAACTGAGATATTGCATCTCCATGAGTTTTTACCAAATGAATTAATATGTCAAAAGGTGTCACAACGGGTGGATCATCAAAGTGACCAAACTTTTTGAGTATCTTTTCTGTATAACGGGATTGAGTTAAGAAATAACATTGTTCAATTCTTTTAACTCTAATTCCAAGTATGACCTCTGCAAGTCCTAAATCATTCATGTCAAAACTGGAATTTAACATCTTTTTTGTAGAATTGATAACATCTTTGCTTGTTCCCATTATCAACATGTCATCAGCGTATAAGCATACAATGACACAAGAATTCTTTAAATTCTTCACATACACACATTTGTCACTTTCATTAATTTTAAATATATTTGACAACATTATATGATCAAATTTTTCACGCCACATTTTTTGTGCTTGTTTAAGTACATATAATGACCTAACCAATTTGTACACTTTCTCTTCTTGTCATTTGACCACAACACCTTTCGGCTGTTCCATATAGATTTCTTCATCTAATTCTCCATTCAAAGAAGCCGTTTTACATTCATTTGATGTATTTTCAGGTTATGTATGGTTGAAATTGAGATTAGCATCCTTATGGATGTAATTGAGATTCCCCAGGCATGATCCTACAATGGCCCAAGCCCAACTAAATTAATAGGATATGTGCTAATATATTATTACTATTAATACTAGTACTATACTAAACTACTAATACTACTCCTACAAAAATATATATATACATCAAACATTATATGTTAGGCATCATATTTAATTAAATTACAATTTATATTGGTATATAATCAATATTATTATCATTCAACCGAAAATGAACCAAAGATATACTAATAATAGACCGAAGTTAAACCGAAAATGAACTGAAAGTAATAGATACCAAAATTACCTAAATTGAATCGAAAATCGAAGTTTACCAAAAATTATCGAACCAAAAAATATATAACCGAAAGATACCGAAATCGAAAAATATTGAAATTTTTTGTTTGGTTTTGGTAAGCCCCAATACCGATCAGAATTGACCGAAGGGCAACCCTAGCCTGATTAAATATTTCGTCACCCACATGTTTGCCCAACTCGGTCAATCGGATCATTGATCCATTCAAAATCTAAGCCTGCCCGACCCATAATAGTATGTACTCTCAGGAATCTCTTGAGTCTAATTGCCTGACCACGTGTATGGTACGATCATCCTATGCTACGGTGCCATTTGTACTGTTTAGTTTTAAAACTATAAACTTTACTTGAAATGAACATAGATGTGAGTGTATGATTGGAGATCGTACAAGACACAATACATAAAATTTTATGGTGATTAATTCTCAGCTAGCAAGTGAAGACACTTGTGAGAAAATACAATGCTCTCCTATGGCTTTTACAAACCATTTTAGGGTGCCTATTCACCTGCCATATATAAGATCGCATTGCGTGCCTAATTACAAGCATTGCGGGTGCTTTCTTGCTTCTAATGTGACTCAAATTGTTCTTGAGTTACGGCTATCCCTATGAATAAATGTTGAGCAAATTGCAAACACAGATTGAAGAAATTCTATATATACTAAACGTGCTGAAGGCGTTCACTGTAGCTAAGCTGTAGCTGGAAAGGTCTATTTGGCCCTTGGGTTTTTTTTGCTGTGTTGGTGGGGGTTGTAATTTTCGGGGTAAGTTTGGCTTATTTTTGTCTTTTTGCCGTTTCTTACTTTCTACCCTTTGGTTGTTTTTTTACGATTCCTGCCATTTGTTGATTGTCACCTCACATAGTTTTTATTTTTTATCTAATTGCTTCTGTGCAATTCTGGAATTGGGTCTGCCCCTTTTCGTAATTGTACTCCATTTGCTTTTTGGTTTTTGGGTTTGATCGGTTTCGAATTGTGGAATTCTTTTGTGAGTGGATGACCAATTGCATTTGAGAGAGGGGTTTGCTAACCAGATTTCCATTTCATCATCGCGTGAATGGAGTTGGGGAAGAGGGTAGGCCATCATGTCGTTGATTGACGTTGGAGGTAAGGTCTGCCACAAGTTTTTTTAACAAATTTTCCCTTTTTTTTTTAATCAGTGATTGATAAAAGCTATTGCAGGCTCTGGATCCGAGGAGATAATCACTGTTTGATCGTGATCTGGCATTCTGATCATCGTTGATTTGTTTGCGATTGCGATGAGAGAATCTGTCCGTTCGTTAGTTCTTCAGGAGATAAGTCTAATTTTTCATTAAACTAGCTTTGTTTTATTTACGTCGTTCTATTTCCTTGCTTTCTGTATTTGTTCTGGGTTAATGTGATCATCTCCCAAAGCTTTCTGAGTTTTCGATTCTCTTGGTAACTGTCTTTTTAACCTACTTTGTTTCTCTTGCATGATTGTTTATTATCAGTTTTTATTTATTTGACAAACTGATGCTATCTATTTCTATAGACTTCTGGGTTTAGATCAATTTTTTTATTTTAAACTTTCTCTTTTAACAATAAATTTCCTCATCGCTATGCAGATATATGAATCAAGTTGAGTGTTATAGCCCATTGTGTGATTTATTTTGATTTTGGTCTTCTGTCACTTTATTTTTATCTAAACCTGGAAAAGATAACTTTTGTTCATATGTACATTTAATAGCCCATATAATAGGCCATCATCTTATTTATGTTATATGAATATACATTGAATGCATATAGGCTAAAGGGTTGAACAGATGGCCTAAACTAAATGCATATAGTTAATTTCATCCATAACATAGAGGGTTATGTTCATATATGCATTTAGTCTATTTGATTTCTTTGATTATCTTTTATCAATTATTTGTTTTCTTTCATGTTCATTGTTTATCATTTGTGATTCTTCTTTGCTGCCTTTTTGGAGACATATCCTTTAATAATTGGAAAGGTTTTTATAAAATCTGATTCTTCATTGTTCATGATTTGCTTCTGCTGCTCTTTTGAAAACTGAACTTTGTCAGGCTATTTTCATGTTCTTTTCATTTACTATCTGTTTTTATTTTCTTTTCATTTGCTATCTCTAAATGTGATAGTTTTGGTTAGAAATTTACTTAAGTTGAATTTGCTGATTGTTAGTTACATTATCTGCTCCATTAAAAAAAATTATTTAGCTTTCCCCACTCTGCAGTGGCATTTAGCACAAAATTATATGCTATAATTTGATTGTGCTGCCTATTTTATGAAAATATTGTTAACTTTTTAAAAATTATCAGTTAATTATTTGCTTCCATGTTTTTTATCAACTATCAAAATGCAAATTATAATTTGATTGTGAGTTCTTCCTAATAGTAAAATAATGATTGGATGCCAAACTGTAAACTCAGTTGTCCTAGGTTCAAATCTTCACACTGGTAAAAAATACTCTAGATTTAAAGATCTTTCAATTATCATTTCTCCACTTTATATATATATATACAAAGATGAACATATTCTTATACATGAGGCTGTCATTAAAATGATTTGACTTTTAGGAATCAAAACATGTAGTCATAACAAAAACTTTATGACATTACTTGAAAAAGGTGAAAACTACTCTAGATTTAAACATGTTTCAGATATCATTTGTCTAATTTATATATATATATATATTGTTGAGATAGGAATTGAGATAAAAGATTTCTTATAGATGAGACTGTCATTAAAATGATTGAGTTTTAGTAGTTAAAAGATGCAGTGATAATAGAAACTTTATGACATTACTTCCAACAACATACAACAAACATGCTTTCAACAAAAGAAGTTGAACTTATAAATATTGTAATCTACACAGTTTCTTCTTTTATAATATATATTACATTTCTAAAGAAAAAAAGTCAATGCCACACATTATGCCACAAGGAAAAAGTCTGGTGATGATTGCAATTTGAGTTGAATAATTTTTTTAGCTTCATACATCTCATTGTATCTAATTAGGGTCCATGCATAACAAATTGTACCTCATACTCGAGAGGTCAAACTTTCTTATGCATAGAAAATTAAATGGCTTTATTTATGGAGAAAAATAAAAGAGAAGGTGAAATGAATTGCATATAACACAAAATCCAGAGCATTTATTTCTTTCATAATCAATTTCATACTTCATATTTTCTGGTGCATGATGCAATAATTTTTCCTCATTTAACAGTATCATGGACCACAAAATGATCTATTATAATTTGATTGTGCTACTTCTTTTATGAACACGTTGTTAACTTTTTTAAAATTACCAATTTATTGTTTCCTTTCATGTCTGTTAGCTATTATTTAATTTCAGAATTCATCACACTCTATAAATGAATTTGATATTTTATCAATGTGTAAAACATTTATGTGACGCTCCTTTATTTTGTGTAGCTATAAATAATCCTTTGATTATTGTAAAACTCTTTGTAAGTGTAACGTCACAATCTGGGATCGCCACAGCGGCACCCATCTGAAGAATTCCCGAGAATATAATACTCGTATCTCGAGCGTTATAATCCCAAGATTTCTTAAAACGAGTTAAGCCATTTGTTTGATAGAATACGGGTTGGATCAGAGTTAAATTGCACACATTATTTGATATAATTAAACGCACTTCAAACTACTTTATATTAAAGAGTCAACCCATTAGGGTGACAAGTTCACAAAAGACCTTAAACGAAATTTTACAAAAGACCTCAACCAACACACTACAGATGTTTGAAATACATTACAACTTTAACGAAAAGAAAATGACAACAACAGAAAAGAAAGCAAGGTTCCAATGGTAGTAGCAAAAGAACATGGTAAAGGACGTAGAGACCTTGCGGAAGCTAACCAAGATGTAGGAGTGCCACACCCAAACTGATCAATCAAGATCGTCAAACCTAGGAACAGCTGCAAGAAAGCAGGTAGTGGGTAATTATCACATACGTTCATAGCTTCCCCTCGAGGGACCCTGGCTAGATTTGAAAATAGTAGGTTAAAATAAACATATAGATATATAGCTAGAAGTGAAAAAAAATTGGAAAAAATTCACCACAAAAACCAGCAACAATAATGATAGTTGAATTTCCACAATTTTTGAGTATGAACATGCAGTCTTTTGCAAACGTTTCGTGAGTACTCAATATTGAAACTTACCTGATGATCGAACACATTAATGAACAACTACGCTTACCAAGCAAAAGTTTAGTACCGTAGCAAGAGTAGTAATCTCTGATTAGTACCTCATAAGCTAGCCTCCCTATCGGACATTCGACTAGCTCGTCCGTACAAATCCCTTCTGGAAGTTTAGGGAATCGAACCCAAGGTTATAAAAATAAAACCCTTTACTCTTAGATCATCAATCAGTTAACACACGAAATCCATATGATATGACAAGCAAAAACAATGCATTTTTGCACGCAACAATATTTATTATACATACACACAATACAAGTCGCATAAACAGGGTGTGAGGATTCCCCCTACCTGGAGTCCAAGCTTAACTTGATGATGCGGTCCAACAGCACCAATGTCCTGACTTCTTCTCTGGATCACTGGAAAGTCCAAGTCCGACAATAATTCAGTCAAAAGTAATTTTTGACAGAATTTAAACATGATCTTTCCTTTCAGTCATGTTCCCAGAAAATTTCAAAAACTAGTCTACGAAGACCAATCTCTGTATTTACTGGGTTTTTGATCTAACATGACCCCGCACCCTGAGATAGACAGTTATGTCAGATTCTTTTGTTCAAGAATCGAGTAACGGCTCAATTCCTGAACTCCTATTTTATTTCTACTCAAGTTCATTTTAATAAAGTCTTGAAAGTTGATAAGTTAATGTCCTACGATGTGCCCAGATAAGTACATGGGAGACTGGGGGATATCAAGCCCAATGTCCAATGCCTGTTTGCTCATGGGCTTGCCTAGACAGCACATCGTTTGACATTAATATATCTTCCTTAATCCATTATTAGGTTGATTAATTAACAAAAGTCGGGCATCGTTTCGACTATAACTAAAACTTAAATAATTAGTAATTTAAATAAGCTAGATTGTTGGGTTACCTGGTTGAAGACTTCCCACGGGAAAAACCTCGGTACTACTTTGGTTTTCTAATTTAAACATAACAGAATCTAATTAACATAAGAAAATTCTAGCAACATTTCAGCAGAGCTTCAACTAGGTTTAGGGCCTTACCTTAGCCTTTGAAAATGAAAATCTAATTTCTGTAGAGTATCGGCCTAGAAACCATCTAAAAAGGTCGGACTCAGCGTCACGATCACGTGGTCAAAAACGGATCTTGAATCGGACGTCGGATGAAGAAATTATGATAAAAACAAGTTGGGAAGTTTCAGGAGAGAGAAATGTACAAATTTTAGAGAGAGATAGAGAGAAAATCTTTAGAGAAAGAAACTCTCAAAGTAATGGTGTGATTTGGAAATGAAAAATAGCTTCCTATTTATAGGCTTCAAGGTGGGTACACTTAGCAATTCTAGGTGGGTCTACTTAGCACTTTGGTGGGTACACTGAGTAAAAGATACAATGGGTGGCAAATTGTGGGCGTGACACGTGTCCATTACTTGGCCATCACTCCATTTTCTTGCCAAGCACTCCTTTGTTGGATCAAACTTGATTAACGGTCGAGATCGTGATCCTTGTTTTCTATTTTCTTTTCTATTTAAATTTTGTCCTTTCTTTAATTTCTTTCGAAATTTACCAGAGATTATCTCGTAGTCGTCAGTGTAATCTAAGAATAAGATGTCGTTTGTGGCATTCTATACTATCTCCCCATATTTTTAGTTTCTTCAACGATTTACACGTTTTCTCCAAACAATTGAAAATGTCCTCGAAAGTGCTTGTTTACCTATTTTCTTCAATTCTTCTAATTCCTCAAAATTACAATCTAACTTCCGAAATTCTCTATAAATAATCTGGTCCTTGGATAATTATGATCTTAGTACCAATGGGTTTGTCTTATCGAGTACTTCACTTCTAAGGCCTCAAACTATTTTTGCAACGGCGAAAACCTAGTTGAATAATTTCTTGAATACTTATAAATGGTTTTCCTTAATTTATAAAAATAATAAATAAATTTCTGAAAATCAGTAATGATTCCAAATAAATGTCAGAAAATTTCTATAAGCTCAAAATAAAGTATAGAAAAATTGTAGGGCGTTACAGTAAGATATCAGTTTTAAGACTTTTACTAAAAAAAAAACTTACTTTGTAGGTGCTCCTATTTTCAATTTGTTTTATCGGTCTATTTAATTTTGTTAGGCAAGAGGTCAGTTTCTGTCAAATATCTTTTAATTGTTTAGTGAATTTTTAATTCGATCAAAATGTAAAAGATCAGTGTGATGCTTCTTAATTTTGTGTACTAATACTGTAAAACTGTTTTTAAAATATGAATTTTACAACTTTTACTAAAAAGGAAAAAAAATTTTGTAGGTGTTGTTATCTTCGTGTTGCAAAGGCTGTGCTAAGATTGTTTTCTCAGTGTTTCTAATTCTATCAAGCAATGGGTGAGTTTTTATTAAATATCTTTCAATTCTTCATTTTCAATTACAGTATTCAGTGAGCCTAAAAAAACAAAAAAAAAAAAATGAACTCGCTGATTTCCATCATCATTGCTAATATGAAGAAATAGAAATTAGCACCGTCTCACTTAGTAAAATTTAAAACTCAATAGACAAATGTCTTACATCAAGTTTTAGCACTCCATTGCACTTTTACCATATATGCATATGAAAGTCTTCCTCCCAAAATTTTTCATTAATCTTAATGTCACCGTGAGGTGTTTGCTTCATGCCAAAGCTTTATTTGATCCAGTGTTTCCAAAGTCGAAACTCTTTATTGTCTTTGTCCACTACAGTAAAAAGTTTTTTTTTACTTACTGATGTAAACATTTATACAACATGTTCTTTGCCAATGCCAATTTAATTTATGGCATAAAAAATAATATGAATAATGAAACTCAATATCAAATAATTTTAAAATAAGAAATCATCATTTTTTTTAAAAAAATTCACTCTTAAAGTTGTCAAATTTGTGTTTTGTAAGAGTTCGTTTCCTGCTTTTCTGACGATCGTACGCATTAGGCAAGAGGTAAATATCTGTTTAATCTGTTTTGAAAACATTTTATTTGCAGTATTATTACAATGTGCATGTATTATTTTTGCAAGTAATCTATAATTTAAAGATACTTTTATATATTTATACTTTTTTTTTTCCAGCCATTAATCTACTGCTTCTAATATTTTGCTTTGAATGCAATGCCTAAAAAGCGTAGGCTCTATGATAGAACTTTAATAATATAACAAAGCCATAGTTCAAATATGCCAAGTAGCATTGAAATAGTTAGAAAACAAGTGTGTGATACTATTTCTAACAGTGCATATAAAAAAAAAACCCAATAACTCAGAATAAAAGACAAAAAACTGTTAATAGTGGATTGTTTAGCTATGTAAATGCACTTGAAACAAGCACAGATCAAATCCTTTTAGATCAAGTGGATTCTGATTGTGATGCTTTCATCTCTTATGAAAGTCATTTTGATTCTGGTACTGGAGTTTCCAGTTCCTCAATCATTTCTCATTCTCACGCTTTGACCTCTGATCAAAGTCATTTTGATTTGGCTATTTCACCTTCGACTTCCTCACTTATTAAGGATACTTCAAATCAGATGAATAGGGGTCAAGCACATTATCATAAGAAGAGACAAAGTATGTCTTCTTTTTTGTTCTAACTTTCTTTCCAATTTCAACATTCTTGTTGTATTAGTCATACTTTATATTTATGATTTTTCCATGTTTTCTATTTGTTTTTTTTTTTTAATAAGAAGTGTTCACAAATATGTTGATTTTGGAGATAAGAATTACAAGTGTATTTACTGTAATGCACTGTTTTGGTTAAAGGAATCTATTGTAAGAAAATTTAAAAAAAAATGAGCCTTTATTCACTCTTTGTTGTCAAGAAGGAAAGATCAAACTTCCAATTGTCAAGCCAACACCCCCTTTTTTAGACACTTTACTTAATCCTGCTAAAGGTTAATCAAGTTTGGCATTTAGGGAGAACATTAGAGCATATAACTCTATGTTTGCATTCACTTCAATGGGAGCCAAAGTTGATAGTTCCATTAACAATAGACCAGGCCCTTACATCTTTAAAATTAGTGGTCAAGTTCATCATTTAATGGGTTCATTGGTACCACCTGAATGAGAATGTCCAAAATTTGCCCAACTTTATGTTTATGATACAAATAATGAAGTCATTAATCGCCTTAATGCTGTTAACCATCTTCAAACTAATCAAAAGTTGGATGAAAATATTGTTAAAGGTCTCATAAGCATGTTTGATGAATCAAATGAATTGGTTAAATTTTTCCGCACGATCAGAGACAAATTTGAATAAAATTCTCTTTCTAATGTCAGAATTAGATTGTTAGCTAGGCAGCCAAATGACACCAAACAATGAACAACCAACATGTGATGAAATTGGTGGTCTGATTGTGGGATATATAGGTCTTTTTTATTCAAATAGAGATATTGTAATAGAATTGCAAGATGGGAAATTGAAAAGGATAACAAAATTACACCCAAAATACATATTTTTGCAGTATCCTATTCTCTTCCCTTACGGTGAAGATGGTTATAGGCCTGATATCAAGTGGAATAATACTTTTAAAAATCATCAAATAAAAAGAGGCAGAGTGCCTATGAGAGCTTTTATCCCTTATCAAATTCAAGAAAGAGAGCTTGAGTTTAGTACATTATTAAAGGGTGGAAGATTATTTCAACAATTTTTAGTGGATGCTTATGCAACACTTGAGGAAGACAGATTAGATTATATTCGAAAAAACCAAAAATATTTGAGAAGTGAGATATTTAAAGGCATTTATTATGCTGTTTCAAAAGGTGATAAAAATGCGAATGATATAGGTTAAAAAGTAATATTGCCAAGCTCATATACTGGAAGTGCTAGAAACATGATAAATAACTAGCAGGATGCTATGGCAATTTGTAGAAAATATGAAAATCCTGACCTATTCATTACATTTACTTGCAATATAAAATGGCTAGAAATTCTCAGAGAGTTGGATAGAAAACCTGGATACAAACCAGAAGATAGACATGATATTATTTCAAGAGTCTTCTAAATGAAGTTAAGTGATATGATTAATTATATCAAATGAGGTAAACCTTTTGGAGAAGCTGTAGCAGGTACATTTTACAAACCTAATAAGCTTCTTTTAATTACTTTATTTCTTTTTTGATGATAATCAAACTAATTGCATTTATATTTTTTTAAATTATTGCCAACAGAAATCGATGCAATTGAGTTTCAAAAAAGAGGATTGCCTCACTGTCATTTGTTAGTCTGGTTGGAACAGCAATACAAGTGCACTTCACCAGTAGATTTAGATAGCATAATTTCTGCCGAAATACAAGGTTGTGCATCCAACTCTTTACAATATTGTGAATCAATTTATGATTCATGGTCCCTGTGGTGAATTGAATTTTCAATCTCCTTACATACGAGCAGGCAAATGTTCTAAGTTTTTCCCAAACAGTACAAAAGTGAAACAGTTTTAGAGACAGATGGCTTTCTTGTGTATAGACATCGTGAAAATCCAGACAAATTTGTGTTAAAAAATGGAATTAAAATTGACAATAGATTTGTAGTGCCTTATAACTCAAAGTTATTATTAAGGTACAATGCTCATATCAATGTTGAATCATGTTGTCAATCAATGTCATAAAGTATCTTTTTAAGCATATAAGCAAGGTTCAGATAGAGTTGTTCTTGAAAATAAACCAGAAGATGAAATCCTAGCCATCTAAATTGTAGATACATATCTTCGTATGAAGCTGTTTGAAGATTGTTTCAATACCCTATTAATCTTAGGAACCTACTGTAGAGGGATTGCCAATACATTTCCTTTAGAGCAAAATGTTGTTTTTAGCGCTGATCAATCACTTGAGTTAGTAGTTAATCGAGAAAGTGTTCAAACTACAATGCTTACAAGTTGGTTTGAAGCAAATAAAAATTATCCTCGGGCAAGAGATCTATCTTATGCAGAATTCCCTTCAAAATTTGTGTGGGATTGTCGCGATAAAATTTGGAAACCTAGACAAAGAGGAACATCTTTAGGTAGAATTGCTTATGTTCATCCTACATCTGATGAATTGTATTATCTACGGATGCTTTTGAATTTGCAGAAAGGTGCCTTAAACTTCAATGATATCAAAACTGTTAATGGCATTAAACATTTGTCATATCAATCTGCATGCCAATCTCTATGTTTATTAGGTGATGACAAAGAATGGGTTGAAGCCTTAGAAGATGTTATTAGTACAGCAACATGCTCTGAATTAAGACAGTTATTTGTTACAATCATTTTGTTTTGTGATGTGGCTAATCCTAAATTGCTTTTGAATGCTCATTGGCAAAATATATCTGAAGATATTCTGTACAAACTTAGAAAAAGTTTTGACATGCCAAATCTAATTGTGCCAGAGTATGAACTCAGAAATTCTCTTTTGTATGAATTAGAACAGCTTTTTAATGCATCATCTAGCTCTTTAAAAAATCATAATCTTCCACTGCCTTATGAAAATAAAATGTTAGAAATAAAAAATAAACTTTTGAGAGAAGAGCTAAATTACAATATACATGAATTACAAAATAAATGCCTGAGCTTAATCTCACAGCTAAACACATAGCAAAGAAATATTTATGATTCTATCATAGGTGCTGTCAATCAAAAAAAAGAAGGCCTATTTTTTGTTTATGGACATGGAGAAACTGGCAAAACTTTTTTGTGGCACACAATCATAAGCAAAATTAGATCTGAGGGCAAAATTGTTTTGGCTATTGCATCATCAGGAATAACATCTTTGTAACTATCTGGAGGTAGAACAGCCCATTCTAGATTTAAGATTCCATTAAATGTTACAGATTCTTCTATATGCCAGATAAAAAAAGGAAGCCATCTTGCCAAATTAAATCAAAAAGCTGATTTAATTATTTGGGATGATGACTGGACCGCCCCCGGATTCCACCCTGAAACCCGGAGAGGTCCTGCGGGAATCCAAAATCAAGGAAAATCCTACCGAAAATTCGGCAGAACCTCCCCTGAAAATGGACTAACCCAGAAATTTCAAAACCTGTTAAAAAGCACTTCTAAACAGCAACCACCTCTACCACAACCAAAAAGGGTCTCAGACCCAACAATTTCAATACACCACATCAAAGGCAGAAACCCTTTATCGAATAAAATTCAAACATTAAAACTCTGAATAGTTAATAAATTTAAAAATAACGATTTCAATAAAACTATATAATACATCTATAATAAAACACACCAAACACACCAAATCAGTTACCCGAAGAATCTGTCATACATGCGTAGAGCCGAGGATCTGTCATACGCATGCAGAGCCATAAATAATCTGTCATACATGCGCAGAGCCGAGAATCTGTCATACGCATGCAGAGCCATAAATAATCTGTCATACATGTGCATAGCCGAGAATCTGTCATACGCATGCAGAGCCAACCCCCAAAGGGTCAAGCATCACGACACACGGCCCAAAACCTATATGTGTGCCGCAATGGGTCCCAAAAACCTATTCAATCTGATAATCTGGAGGGTACTGAAAGGCGATTTAAAACTATTTTTTTCTCATAACCAAACATAATGTCTTTTTCCACCAATAAAGAACATTTTTATAACATTTCCAAAACTTTAAATCCTCAAAACAAATGCATAAACACAACTAGTAAAACAGTCATCAATAAATCACATTCAAATACATAAAACCAATCACAATTACAAAACAGAAACACAGTGGTCGTTAAACAATCGAAACGGGTGGCCGCCACCACACACAGTGGCTGCCCGACCTAGAGCAGTACCCAAAACACACAGAAACTCACCAAACCACCTCCGAGGGTCTCCTAGAAGTTCAATTAGGCAAAATAAGACAAACGACCGCTGACCCGCCACCACAAGTGGCGGAGGCTGCGGTGGCAGCAGCGATAGATCCTAAAAAAATTTGTTTTTCAACTAAAAATCAACCCCAATCAACCTAGGCACTTCAATTGGACGAAATACAACTCAGAAATCATTCCAATATGCTCAATTCAAGATAAACCCGAAATAGGTACAAGTCCTAAAATTTCAAATCTCCAGATTCTCAAAATTGACGCGCAAGAACAAGGGGGAAAGAAAGCCCATACCTCGAGGATCATTTTTGACAACTGGACCGACGGCCAAATCTCGCCAGAAACGTCGGAACAGCGGCGGAATCCGCCGGCCTTTGTCTCGTCGATTCGCCACTGTGAGCAGTTGTTGGAGCAAAGGGGTGGCACAGCTGGACTTGCCGGGGCCTGGGGAAGGAAACCCAAGTGATCGCTGGTCCCGAATCAGCCGGAATAGTCGAGTCGCCGCTGGTGGCAGTCGAGTCTGCTCGAATTCGTACGCCGTCGTCACCGAGTTTCTGTGCTGGATGCTGCCACCGGGAGGAAAGGGAGAGAAAGACGAAGCCAGGGCCACCGGTCTCGCCACCATCCACCGTCGGACGGCCGAGAAATCGAGGAGAGAGAGAGAGAGAGAGAGAGAGAGAGAGAGAGAGAGATAAAAAGAGAGAGAGAGAGAGAGAGAGAGAGAGAGAGAGAGAGAGTGGGCTCGAGGGGTGGCCGGCGCCTAGGGTGTTCGCCGGTAAGCTTAGGTCGGAAGGGGGGGTCGACAACGGGCTGGGTGGTGGTGGTGGTCAGTTCGTGCAGGGCTGGTTGCGGGGGAGGAGAAAAACAGGGAGGGAGAGAGAGTGCGGGGAGAGAGAGATATAAAGGAAAGAGAGAGAGAGAGATATATAAAGGAGAGAGAGAGAGAGAATATACCAGAAAATTCTAGAGAGAGAAAGAGAAATCAGGAAAATTTTCTAATTTAGGGTATTTAAAAAACTCACTTTTATAATTTTACAAAATTGCCCCTCACTTCACATGTCCGTAACTTTCAAACCGTAAATCGAAATGATGCGTGCTACGTGTCTATGAACTCGTGGGTTCGAAACCTATTCAACGGACCTAAAGTCAAAATCGAAAGCCCATTTATTTTAAAAGTCAACTTTAGGTCAAGCCCAAATTAAAACAAAAATAAATAAACATTTAAATCAAAACCCTTTTTATTTTTTAAATAAATCCCAAAATCTTTAAAATGCAAATTCCACATTCTTTAAAAACCTCTTAAAAACATAGTTAAATAAAAATTTAAATTTCTAGTGGAAATTTGGGTCGGGTCGTTACAGATGAAGCACCTATGAATCATAAATATTGAATTGAGGCATTGGAGAAATTATTGTGTGATATGTTATCAGAGATAGATAATTCATCTCATGCCAAACAATTTGGTGGAAAACCTATTTTGCTAGGAGGTGATTTTACACAAATCTTGTTAGTAATTCCAGGGAGAACAAAAGAGGAAATAATAGATGTCTCCTTTAATAACTCTTATTTATGGCCTTACTTTAAAATATATTTTTTGAAGCAAATATGAGATTGTCAAAAAAAGGTTTGGACATTAATGAAAAGCAAAGAATAGAAGATTTTGCTAACTGGATTCTTAAAATTAGAGATGGTCAAATCAATGATATAGATGATTTAAATGATCAAGAAGCATCTTGGATAGAAATTCCTGAAAATTTGCTCATTCAACCATTCAAAAATCTCATCTATTCAATTTTCTTGGCTGCATACCCAAATTTTGACAACAATTTTGAGAACATTGCTTATCTAAGAGAGCGAGCCATCATCACACTAGAAATTCAACAGTTACAGAGATAAATAATTTTGTCATAAATTTAGTACATGGAACTCATCGGACTTATATGAGTTCAGATTCTTTGTGCTCATCATCTAGCAATTTTGAAAATCTTAGTCTAATGTATTCTGTAGAATTTCTTAACCAACTTGAATTTAGTGGTCTGCCTGCACACATTTTGATTTTAAAAATAAGCATGCCTATCATGTTACTAAGAAATTTAAATCAATTCTCAGGGCTTTGTAATGGAACGAGATTAGTCATTACTCAAATGCTTGACAAAGCGATTCAAGCAAAAACTGTCACTGGTAATAACATTGGTCACAAGGTATTCATACCTAGAATTATTCTTTTTGCCATTGAAAAAAAAATGGCCTTTCATTTTTAAAAGACGTCAGTTTCCAATCAGGTCATGTTATGCAATGACAATAAATAAAAGTCAAGGACAATCTCTGAAAACAGTTGGTTTGTATCTTCCACAATCTGTGTTCACTCATGGACAACTCTATGTTGCATTGTCTAGAGTTACATCTAGGCAGGGGCTGAAAATCAGGATAGAAAATAATGGAGAAGCACCAAATAAATTTGCTAAAAACATAGTGTACAAAGATCTTCTCCAGCATTTCTTAACAAGTTAAAAATATTATACGTATATTATAAAATAGAGAAGAACTTGCCTGCACCCCCGAATGACACCAGCTGGCATCCCATCCCACCCTCTCTCTCTATCTCTCTCCTCTCTCTCTCTTTCTCTCTCTTTCTTTCTCTCCCTCTCTCTCTCTCTCTCTCTTTTCTCTCTTGTGATACCACCTGTCCCCCTAACACGGGGGCAGGTAAGTTATTTTCTATAAAATAATGTCATTTTATTGATGCATATCTGCACTTACAAACATTTCATCTTTTGTTTTTGAATGACAATTATCTTATGTTTGCATATCCACAGCACAATGAGCCTGGTTCCAATCCGTAGTCTAACACATTTTCAAGACAATAGAAAAATTAAAGTCTGCATTTGCAGACTTTGGAGGCCAAAAGCATATGAATCTAATGACCAATTCGTTGGCTTGCACTGTGTCTTAGTAGATTCAATTGTAAGAAAACTGTTTTTTTACACTAATTTACTCATATTATTCTTAAGTTTCGCATGCACCAATTTACAATATTTAATGTCTAAAATATATGTTGCATTGACTATCTTTTCATCAATACTTATTTTTAGTTCCTATAAATTATAACTGTTTGTTTTGCATGCAGAGTATCAATTGTCTTTTCCTCTGCAACTCTGTAAAACTATGCTATTCATTTTCTTTCTATTTCATTTTCATTAATGACATTGACCTGAATTTTTCTTTCTCTAAATTACCATACTAAACATAGGTTAACATTTCACTTAGAATTGTGTTTTGTTAAATTCATCTTTATTTATCAATTCAACTAACTTTACAAAACATAGATAAATGATCTATCTAGTTGTAATAATATATAAGTCAAATACACCAACTATAGTAAGGTAAGCATACAAAATAAGCATAGTAAGGTAACCAATTTCAATTTCCTAAGATTCTCAAACTATCTTTGTATGCATTAAAATTACATTGCATTTCTTAAATTTCTAACCATTTAATTAACTTATAATAAAGTCTTACAAGCAATTGGGAATGAAAATAATACCCATTTCAATACCTTGAATATCTTGGGTTTATGCCACGGCTATAAAGCGTAAGGTAACGTACAACACCATTTAAAAAGTAATGCAATCAGAAATAAATCCAAAATTCAATTAGCTTTCGTCCTCTATTTTTTGTTTTTAAACATTTTTTTTTAGTAAACGTTAGAACATGACCATACTTATTGATGATCGTGAATTTTTTGTACTGATTTTCTCTGTCACATTTAAGAAATTGAACTTATCAGCTTTCTACTTTTTATATAGATTGTAGAATAACAATTTTCATTTGTGATGATTTTAGCTGTGATGTTTAAGTAATTGAGTTTATTTGGTCAGCGACTTTAAATTCCAACATCTATGCTCATACGTTCTCAACTCCACACTTAAAACACCCTCTAATCCAATATACTGATATACAGAGCAAAGTATTTAATTTGGCACTGCAAACTTGAATTAGTTCAATCCTTTGAAAACTTGGTTATATCTAAGGTTGCTCTTGAAAGTAGGTAAATCAATGAGATAACTATATATCTCAGCCCCTCAAATATTTAAGACCCCAAAATTTTATAAATCCATTATGTATTATGTCTGCTTTTGGCAAGCTTCTTCCTAAACAATAAAGTTATATATTAAACACATAAACATGTTCTGAAATTATTTATTTTATCTTCATGTTTCTTAAATAGTTGATCACATGACGAAGAATAAGATGGTTTGATGGTGCATATTCTCTATACTATAGATATAACTACAAATTTGAATTAGTTTGATCCCTTCAAAGGTTGTTACAACGTCATCAGGAAATTTGATTAGATTAGCTATATATTAATTGTATCTCCTTAATTGTGTTGTGAGTTGTGTCTACTGGTGTTTCTGTTATGCATTTCTTGGCTTTGACGTTTAACTGTTGTGTTGTGGTTAATATCATACCGTATCCTGTTGATTGCAGTGTACCTTTCTTGAACCATTTCTTTTCTGTTATGGTACCATCAATTTTATTTCGAAGTTCTACTCTTGAATATGAATTATCATATGCTCATTTATCTTATGCATTACCTTAACTGGGTCTGAATACTGGGTACTCTCACGACCCAAATCTTGAAAGTATGCAAATGAATGAGATGGCTATATATCTCAAGCCCTCAAATATTTAGGACCCCAAAATTTTATAAATTCATTCCAATAATTTGTCTGCTTTTAACAAGCTTCTACCAAAAAAATAAACTTAATAAACACATAAACATGTTGTCAAATCATTCATTTTATCTTCATGATTCTTAAATAGTTGATTACATACCCAAGAATAAGATCATTTAATCGTGAATGTTGTCTATATATAGATACTGCTACTTTGTTGCCTACAGACATTGCTTAATTGATTTTGAAGCTAATTCATTAGGTTTCTCAAGTCAATTGTCCAATGTAATTAAAATGAACTTGCAGTCATTTACAGCAAAACTTTAAGTGTCTTAAAATACATATTATGCTTTCTGATTTTCTTTTTTTTATTTGGTGTGCCATGTTGTAGAAAAGTCGTTCCACTTTTTGCCTTCTTATATGGCTTATGATTTTATTAGGTATCCATTCATAATTTAAAAAACATCTGCATGTCCTCAATAATTTTTTAGCGCAAGCTAAGTTTTATTGATTCATTATTATTAATATTTAAACTTTTCTTTCCGTGTATTCATTATTGGATTATTTTTTTAATAACCTTTTTTTTTTCTGGTCATCAAGGGAGATGCGATCCAAGCAACAACTAAATAGATAGATTATCATATTGTCAATCCAAAAATTGAAGCTGGATCTGTTTATGAGATTTCTCATTTCCATACTATCAACAATCGATCATCCTACAAAATTGGGCCTCACATTGGAATGCTCATCTTCAATGAGAGAACAAGTTTCAAAAAACTGACAATTGTTCAGCCACGCATCCCAATGCATCGTTTCAACCTCCTTGACTACAGTCAACTTCCGTCACGGATCAATGTCTATACACTTCTTCAGGTAATGATCAGATTTAATGTCAAAGCTTTGGTTAGAAATTTACTTGAGTTGAATTTGCTGATTCTTACTTGCATTATTGACTCCATGATATAATAAATTATTTAACTTTCCTCACTTTGCAGTGGCATCGAATACAAAATTATGTACTGTAATTTGATTGTGCTACCTGTTTTATGAAGATATCAGTTAATTATTTGCTTTTATCTTTTTTATCAACTATCAAAATGCAAATTATCATTTAATTATGAGTTGTTCCTAATAATAATGTAATGAATGCATAGCAAACTGTAAAACCAGTCGTCCTAGGTTCAAATCTTCACACTGGTGAAAAACACTTTGAATTTAAAGATCTTTCAGATATCATTTGTCCAATTTCAAATCATTCTGACTATTGAACATCTCATTCTAATAATTACCAGATCTAATGGGACGGATAATTGCTATCCAACCTTTGGAACACATGATGGTTGACAACGCAAGGATTGAAAACAAGTGTGAAATTCACATAGAGAATATGAGGTACAGTCTTAAAAATTGTTTATCAACTTTCAGTTTTTTTATATTAATGCTCAAGCATGCTGTGTTATCTGTATTACTCTAGGAGAAATGAAGTGAGGGTTACACTATGGAGCGATGCTGCCAAAAACTTAGATCATGAAGTTATACAACAATTACCACCGCCAGTGTTCGTTGTTTTCAGCAGTTTAAAAGTCAAAGAATACCAAAGTAATTAAGCAGTTCTTTTATCCTTTTTCCTATTCAATCTCTTTACAATCTTATAATAAATATGATGAGTTCACCCTCTTATAAACATGTAGAAAAACCAGTTTTGAGCAGCACCAATGCCACTGCAATCTTCCTCAATCCAGAAATACCATAAATTGATTCCTACAAATTGGCGTATGATTCTTACACTTTTCAATATGCAAACATTAGTTTTTATCTTCTCAATTAACAATTTTCATTGTTTTTCAAATATGAAACATGCAGTTTTCGTGGTTTTGCAATGCCTATCAACATCTTGCTGTCTTCGCCAGCCCCGTGACTACCTCCTCAACAGCTAGAAACCACTGACAGATCAATTAACTGTCAAAGCTTTGAATCGTCTTGATCCACAACTTTGCAAGGTAAGCATTTATCTACAAAATACATTTAACAATTTTTGTGAACTTTATTTTCCTTTCTCATTTAAATTGTTTTAAACTCTTATTCTTTGTCTCTAAATCTATTGCATGATAAGATTCTTACTTGTAGAGCTACAATCACACGTTTTGACACACATGGTAGATGGTGGTATAAGGTTTACCCAACTTGCTTAAAACAATTGAGAACCACTGTTCAAAATGACAAACTCATCTGCCCAAAACACAATGCAATCAATCCAATCCCTTGGTAAAATTAACAACTATTAACATGAAAATTTATTTACATGATGTATACTAATTTCAACAAGTATACTTAATTGATGCAACATCTAACAAATTGAAATTACAGGTTCAAAGTAAGCATTGTAATTGCAGACCAAAGTGATGTGACCAATGTGATTGTAATTGGAAAACAAGCAGAACAATTATTCCGAGTTTCATGCTACAACCTGGTTGTTGAAAGTGGTTTCATTGATCAAACCCAATTCCCAGAGGCACTACTCCGAGTGAGAGGGAAGCCAAAAAAATTTCAGCTTCGATTTGGAACGCTGAAAAGTGATTTGAATAGGAATGACCTCCTTATACATGTTGTGTTTGATGAAGAACCCCTTCTGATTGAATCATCATCAAATCCACGTACTAACCAAGTACCCATTCCAAAAGAAAAACCATTGCCTGGAAAATTGCTTCTCCACAGCCCATCACTTTCTTCTAAGATAGCTCCAATTACACCCATTCCCAGCTCATCCACCAATTTGAGGAAAAAAAAAACCATATCAAAAGGGAACCTTGCAGTGAGACGAGCTCTTTTCACCTCTATCCAACAATGAAAGAAAAAATGCCAAAGGTTATTGCTCTTCCAATAATTTACATTTTTTAATATTCTTATTCTCTTTGCCTATAACTTACACCCAAATTCTAATACTTATTAACAACTTTTCATTTTTCTTCTGTTTTGCATCTCATTTAGTGTCAATCAAAGTCAAGAAAAAGCTGAGAAAAGTGCTACTCCAAATCCTCCAGAACAATCTGATTCAGCTTTGGACAATATTCCACTCAAGGAATTGAAGACTAAACCAGCACCAAAGAAAGCTAAAATCAGGTTTGTTTTACGCTACAAAATACTACACATTCTTTAATATAGGGTTTGTTCAATGCAGATGTTACAATGTACACATTGTTGGTTAATATATCTAGGTTCACAATGCCAAACATTTATACTGTGCTCAATATATCTACCAAGGAAATTCTTGAAATCAGCTTGCAAGCAATATACCAATGTAGTAGACAATTCTAAAATTTCTTTGCATTTAAGTTATCTCTTTTCCATGTTTCTTTAAAATGGTTTAGCCACTGTATAAAATAATATAACTATAAAATGACTAAATATGTGCCAAAACATCTTCAATAACATAAAACACACAAGAAAAGTTTAGCTCAAACATTGCACAATTTATTTTGTTAACTAAGTGGTTTAATGATACTACTTACATTCATTCATTTATCTTTTACACTTACTTACTCTATACATGGAAACTTCGCATATATTTTCTAATGACCACTCAACCCATTCAATTCCTATTCAAAAATATCATAGTGTTAGTTAAAAATTGAATTCATACTACTTTCAACTACCAAGTGTTGTTAAGTCCACAGAGTAATCTCAATTGATTAAACAAATCTATATGCATTTTACAATTTGGCAATTCATATACACTTAACAAATAACATATTCTAATTTTCCAGCAAAACAGAGAAGCATCCACCTGCTGGAGACAACAAAGAGAATGACCAGCCCAGCAACACTGAAGAAAAATCTCCTAAAACCCATACATCCACCTCTGCAGATTCATAAAACAACTCTTCAACAGTGGATCTTGCTCTTTTGTTATGTATCACATACAATTCTATAACTAAGCGTTGTAATATTTTTTGCATGCTGTTTGGTTTATTAAGATATCAACAATATCTTAATATCACAACCAGCATAAAAAACACATAAACAACCATCATTTTGTAACTTTAAATGCATCAGCAACATTGATGCTACTGTTTAGAAACATGTTTATTAGATTTTGTTAATTTAGTTGAAGTTAAAACTCCAATTCTGCAGGTTTGTCAATATCTTCACAGTTTCATACTTGCATGGACTTCTAGCACAATTGACTTGATAAAGTGCTTGCCCATTTTCTAATTAGAAGTAATTTCTTTATTTATTGCTTGAAATAGTTAATTTCTGCTTATTTTTATGATTCATTTCTGATGTCATATGTGAATTGCACAAGCACAGCTGTAACTTGGTTGCATAGAATACGAATTTGACAAACCTTAACAGCATTTTCAAAAGTTTCAACTTAAATTTTATAATGCTCAAACACATTTTATAACTATTTCAGACCCGCAGCATCGCGCGGGCACAAACACTAGTAACTTCTAATTAAAGAATCTTATACTGCATAAGTGCATATTCAGTCCAAGACTAGCTTATATAATTTTCAGTGAAGTTATATATTCTTCTCAATATTCAGTACACAAATATGAGGTATTCTTCCTGCCAAATCATTGTAGCTTGAGACAGCCTGCAGCATCCAAAAGCTCTCCAAGTTTTTTTGCAGCAGAAGCCAAAGTATGATCACTTTTACAAAAAGCAAATCTGATGTATCTCTCCTGGTAACTATAACCTTTGTGAGAAAATTTCTCCAAAGACAAGTCTGCATGGAAAAATCCACATCCTGGCACAGCCACCACCCCAGCTTGTTGTATTAACTTTTTAACATAATCTACCTGCAAAAGCATGAACCTCATCACCTATATCACTAAAATGAGCAATTACAGCCTGCAAGAAGCATGGACAAATTAATTGAAGCTTTTCTATAAAATTGTTGAAAACTAAAACCAACAAAGTAAAAGGCAAGCATACATCAGAAAGTGGGCAATTTTCAGGTAGCTCTGCAAATAAAAAGAATGCACCCTGAGGCTTGAACGAAATCTTAAAACCAACCCTGGCAAGCAAATTGACGATGTAGTCTCGTTTTGATTCATAATCCTGAGCATATATAATAGAGGTATTAACAACAATGGATATTCATATTATCAGTTGCATCACGTAGACAAATAAGCTATTATGGGCTATGAAGTTCACAAAACCAGGCAAGTGTTGCCTTTTGGACATACATCTCTCAATGAGTCAAAGTATTCAGGGGGGCTTCTCAAAGCAATCAAGGCAGCTTCTTGGAAAGGGGCTGGAGCAGAATCTGTAACTCTAATATGAATGTTTCTGATTGCAGATGCAATACAAGCTGGAGCAATTGCCCATCCAATCCTCCAACCTGATAAGAGTGATAGACAAGATTCCAACAATGAAAGCATATTCTAATAATTCTGAAGTAGAAATTAATGAAAAATTTAGCAATATTAGAAGCAAATCAGAATGCCGCAATGTAATATATATTAACCAGCATAAGCAAATTCAGATCAAAAGTCTTTTGGGCAAGATGTTAGCTATGGACCTGTGACACTGAACGTTTTAGATAAGGAGGATGTGATAATAGTCCTCTTTTGCATTCCTGGAAATGAGGCAAGGGATATGTGTTTCTCATTGTTAAATGTTATATGTTCATATACCTGCAGAAATATTCAAAAAGAACAAATCCAAAAGTTACTTAGACATTCAGAAAAGTAGTAAGCTTGTTATCCAAGAAGAAATTCAGTATGCATAAGTTTTATAGGTACAAGTACAAGAATATTATCATACTTCATCTGTGATAGCTACGCAATTCCTGGTGCGACATTCTTCAGCAATAATCTCAAGTTCATCTTTAGTGAAAACTTTGCCAGTTGGATTGTGAGGACTGTGCAAAATTTGCATCAGGAACATCTCTAAATCATAATATGAGAAATATCATTTCTTGCAAAATACACATTCAACATTATTATTGAATGCATCGTTCCAGGGACACAATAGCCATTTCAGGATTGCTCCTAAACTCGATTTTCAACAAAACAGTCAGGAACCTCTTATTAGTCTATAAACTATAGTAACCTTTTCATATTGGATTGATCAAGCAAATAACCTGCACTGAACCTCTACTCTACGGATCATGAGATTGCTACAACATTTATAACATTGGTTTTGAGAAATAGTATAATTAATTTGTAATCAAAGCTCCATATGTTCATTCTGCCACTGTTTGTGATTGTTTCTAACCTGTTGAGTACTACAGCTTTTGTTCTCCCAGTAAAAGACTTGATGAATTTGTTAGGGTCCAAGGTCCAATGAGGTGGGTCAAGAGCCACAAATACCTGTGATATTCATTGTATTGACAAACTTAATTAAGTACAAATCCGTAAGCGGTGATGAACCTAACCATCGACAAGAAGCAGCTTTCATCTTAATTCATAACAGACTCAATGCCTTGAGTGATGGGAATTAAATTAGAGATAATTAGGCTTAAGTCAATTAAAAAAACAGTTTTTAGATAGAGACGGTGCTTTAAAATTTATAAAAAAATCTTTTTAATTTATAATAATTTATAAAAAAAATCCTTTTAATTCATAATAAAATTCTTTTAATTTATAAAAAAATAATTTTAATTCATAATAAAGTCATTTCCCAATTTGAAGGGTATTTACTTCTATTTGAAGGGTATTTCCTTAAAACCTAACATAAAGCAGTAAAAAAAAAAAAAATTACTTAATTAAAAACCTTAAATCACTAACTGCTTAGTCTAAGAAATGCTTATAAAATAGACTTAACTCTAAGTCTTCTATTAAATTATAAAAAGCAGAGGCTTACTGGGACTCCCCCGGCCATCTTAATACATGCTTCATATGTTTCATAACAAGGGTCAAACAGCACAACTTCATCTCCCTTGTCTATTACTGTCCAAACAGAAGACATTGATTAAAATAAAAATCCCAATAAGAATTAATAAAAGAAATTAAGCTTGAAGCTAGCTAGGTTAGGTAGTTAATTAATATATACTTGCAAACGCTGCCGCCGCAAATGCCTCGGTTTGGCCACAACAAATAGCTATATCAGTAAGAGGGTTGATCTCCAATCCATGCACGCGCTTCATTATGTTTGCCAGCTGATCACATATTCCTTGCACATGCCTTACAGTAGTAACTAGAAATAGTTAGGCTCCATTAATTTCAAAATTCATGGCCTAATTAAAGCTGAGCACATGAATAATTGACAGAGTTGAGTTATAATTGTAAGATGGAAGGTGGGTTACCTGTACTGATTGAAGTCGGAGTGGATAGCGGAAACGGCAGCGTATTTGATGTGGGAAGGTGCAGGGAAGTCTGGGAAGCCTTCGGCGAGGTTGATGGCATTGCATCTCTGGGCAAGAAGGGAAAGTTCCTGAATGGGAGATGGTGCAAGACTCTTTGCCACAGAGGATAAGTACTGCTCTTCCATTCCCCTTAGGATTTTGGCATATTGCTATAATGGTATCAACATAAAGGCTCAAGAGATGTATCTGAAATTTACTATCACGCCTGCCCAGTAAAGTTAAACAAAAGTACAAGTAAGATAGGAAAGAGATAGGAAGCTGCGCTTGGAATCAACATGTGGACCTCATTCATTCATAGCAAGGACTCTCTTGTCCATACATGCCTCACTGCCTTGCCTTCAACTCCTACTTTTAAAACTTGCTTCCATGCAATTGCAACCCAACTCATCAGTAGTGCTCACTAGTCACTAGTCCCACTAGTGTGCCCAAAAATAAGATTAGATGAAGAACCAACTATTTTCAAGTGATGAAGATGAGAATGATCAGTCACTAAGATCCATAGCTTCTTATTGTTGGTGGAGATCGGCTGCAAAATTTGATGAGTGTGTTAATAATCACCTCATCGCCAGTGCTTGTAGTCTCACACCAAGGACCAGAGTGCTTAAAGAGTTGGAGAGAGTGGCTTTGGTTGCAAATCATGAGGGGATTAATGAGCTTCGGCACAAGCTGCTCATGTATCGATCAGGTGATTTCTGGATGCCCATAGGAGGTATCAGTAAGGATAAGATGGACATTCCACCCGTGGCCACAATTCTCTTGGTTGGTTTCTCTGCTTCTGGCAAGAGCTCGCTAATCAACCTTATGTACTCTGTTTTGGGTCGCTCTGGACTCATACCCTTTGCTCAAACATCATCATCCTCTGCTTCTGCTGCAGGTAATTAACTCATTTCATTATTTATTTCTTTAATTTCTTTGAATAATTAGGCTACATATTTATATAACTATATAGATATCCGGCCATTTGTATATAGGAAGTTGTACAAATGATCACACGACCATGTTTTTGAAAGAGCACAATGTGCTGAGGTCTCTGCGAAGTGGGTTCTGTGTGTATGACTCTCGTGGATTCCATTACGACCAATTGGGTAGCCATGAGAGTAGTCCTAGTCTTGAAGAAGAAGTGTCAAGTTGGATGAATGATGGGGTTCAACACAACCAAGTATGCTTAAGATCAGGGGACGCTGCGTTAATGAAAGATGATGATATGGCTCTTCTTATGTCGGAATCGTCTTCCAAGTTTGTGAGGAGAAGAGTGAACTGTGCAATGGTGGTGGCCAACATGGCAGAGATCTACAAGGCATTTAGAGATGGTGATTCTAAGCCAATGGAGGCCACAAGACAGCTTTTCTGCTCTAATGCTTTCAGAAATTGCAGTAAGCTAGTTTAATTCCTTCCTAATTAATTAATTCTATATATCTTGATCTATTTGTTTAATTGATAAAGTGAAAATTAATACCATGCATATCCTTGAGTTTCAATAATATGCTATATATGGACAATTAATTAAGGAATAGTGTTACTAACTTCCTACATGTCATTAGATGAATGTTAGGAAAAAATTTACCTATCACATTTGTATACACTATATGTGTATATCTCACTCATTATGTGATCTAGCACGTAATGAGAGAGATAAACACAATGTTGTATACACCTATTATATGAAATTCTTTCTCTAAATATTCATATGCTTGTTATACACAATTAATTAAGGAACATATAGTGTTCCTTACTACATGCATATGTATATGCAGATGATGAGAAGCCTATCTTGATATTGACACATGGTGACATGTTATCAACTGAGGAGAGGATTGAAGGGCGGCTAAAAATATGTGAATGCTTGGGGGTATCAGAGACAAGCGGAGTATATGATATCGTGTGCGTTACAGAGTATGGATTTCTGGCCCAAGAATCAGACCCTGTCTCAGCCTATGCCCTAACAGAAGCAGTATATAGGGCATTGCTCATCTCAGACAGGACCCACTTGCCAAAGAAAACCCACCACGACTGGGCATTGCTTATATTATACTGGATTATCACCTTCTTTGGTTCTCTCTTTTCTCTCCTTGCTCACATTTGCTTCAAGCTCGGTCATAGGGATAAAAAACTACTCAAATATTAATTAACTTGTTTTGTATGCATGTCATCAACTGTATCACATTAATTAATTAATTGTAGACAAGTTACTAGTAGCTAGCTAGGAAGCTGATCACTTGTGAAGTTGTACATGTTAACTTAACTCTTATTTTTGTCACGAATGTAACCTTTTTATCTTGTGACTTGAGAATCTGAGATGGCTAACTCCAGACTTGATGTACTACTCTAGGAATTTTAAGTTAATATTGTGTATTATTCCCTTAAGGTCCATTTTGGATTAAATAAAAAAATTAATATCTTGGAATCTTAAGTTAAGATTTTTTAGTTTCATGACTCATTTGGCTTGTAACTTGGTAGCTAGCTTGACAATATTTACCCTGCAACTTTCCCTTTAGCCTCTTTTGTACAAGAAAGAATATGACTCATTGGATCTAGTTATTTCAAAATCAAAAATATTATATTTGGATTAAAAATGTTCAAAAATATTATAAATAATTAAAGGGAAAAATGCATTTTTAGTCCCTATGTTTTACCTTGTAATCAATTTTAGTCCTTATGTTTTCAAAATTGCCAATTTGGTCCTTATGTTTATGTTTGCAACCAATTTTAGTCCACCGGCCACCACCAATTGTGGCGGCGGATTTGTAGTGGATTTCACCTATTATGCCCAATAGAGAGAGAGAGAGAGAGAGCCGATGGGTGAGGATGGTGGTGGTGTGTTGCTGTCGGTGGTGGAAGAGAATATAAGGATGATTTTGGTGGTGGTGGACTAAAATTGCTTGCAAATATAAACACGGGAACCAAATTGGTAATTTTGAAAACATAAGGACCAAAATTGTTTACAAAATAAAACACATGGACTAAAAATGAATTTTTCCCATAATTAAATATACACCCAAGGGTTTTTCATTTTCAATTAAAACTCATTTTAATGATATCACGATGATTACTTTCCTTTTATAGGTTTTGCTTAGTCAACTCTACTACTTAGAATCCTCATATTACCCCTATATATTCAAATAGTAACTTTTAATGTTGCATTAACAAATAACATAGTTTAGGCAATTTCTAATTATGATTATGAAAAATTAATTTGTTATTTCAATTTTGTTTTAATTATGAATTTTAAATGTTCTGACATTTATGTTTGTGTGTCGTCATTTTTGTTTGCATTTGATTTTGCTTGGGTGGTGAATTATCGTTGGTAGTCATTCTTATGTAGTTTATGGAGCCAATGTATATTATTCTTTTTTCTTCTTTCTTCTTCTTCGATCTTCTTCTTCAAATAAAATTTTGAAGACACGATAAATAAAAAAATTTTCGTCTTCTTCTTTTTATTCTTCGATTTTCTTCTTTCAAATAAAAATTTTTCATCTTCTTCTTTTTCTTCTTCGATCTTCTTTTTAAATAAAATTCTGAAGACACAGTAAATAAAATTCTTTTCATCTTTTTCTTTTTCTTCTTCGATCTTCTTCTTAAATAAAATTCTGAAGACACAGTAAATAAAATTATTTTCATCTTCTTCTTCTATATTATGCTTAGCAATCTAGTCTTTTTTTCCCTCTATATTCTTCACTTTTTTCTTCTTCATCTTTTTTTAATTTTCCAACCTAAGTCAGAGATATATTCTTCTTCTTCCATCTTTTTTTCATCCTAAGGCAAATGTATATTTTCATTCTTTTTCTTATGCATCATCATTGTTTTAGTCTTTTTCTTCTTCTATATTCTTCTTCATCTTTCATATTTTTCCTTTTTCATCATTCTTTTTCAACCTAAGTTAGAGACATATTCTTTTTTTTTTTTTCTTTTTTTCAACCTAAGTCAAAGATATATCCTATCTTCAATCTTTTTCAATATGGGCTAGAGGTATATATCTTCTTATTCTTATTATTATTATTATTATTATTATTATTTCATTTGAGCTAGAGGTATATTCTTTTTTTTTAGACCTACGTTAGAGGTAATTTCTTCTTTTTATTCTTGTTCTTGAATTGATACATATTATGATTTGTGTGTATATACCTTAAGAGTAGGTTTGCATATATTTGTGTTGGCTTTATTACATTTTTACTAGGTATTTTTTTTAACCTAAAATGGAGGCTTATTGTGTTTTTTTTTTTTCTTCACTATGTAGTAGGTAGATTATATATATATTGGGTGTTTAACTGGGTAGCTAGATGGGGAAGTAAAATCAATCCTTGTTCATATTTCATATATAGGTTTCTTTGAAAACTATTATATATGCATGGCAAAACGAAAAGCTACTATTTAAAGTAAAAGCTTTAGAGCTTTCAAACCTAAAAGAAGTCGGTAAAAACAATGCAAAATAAAGAAAAAAGTCAAACGTGTTTATGGTATTTAGGTATTTATTGTCGATGTTCATAATGGTAACAATGTTTTTGGGAATTGGATGCAGGTGTCATGAAAATTTAATAATAAAAGCATTCAAAAATAAAAGTAATAAATGTCTCAAATTATGAATTTTCAATTTATTTTTATTATTTATCTCGAAATGAAAGATAAACATTGTGAATTGTTGACGTAGAAAAAATTAATTTTTATTTAATATTAAAATTAAATGGGCCACACCTAATTTTGTATATGGTCTATATCTAAAAATCTCTATTACACTGTATTAATTTAGTCTAAATCCAAATTCTTTCATCTAAACCACCTCATTCAAGTCAAATGGTACCTTAATTAATTGTGGACAATGGTTAGTATGGTTTTGCACAGCTAACTCAATTACCATCATAGAAAGAGTAATTTGATTTAAAAATGATTGAAAAAATCAAAATTGTAAACTTTTTGCCTGAAAATCTTAAAATGTTTACGAGACATAAAATTAGAACACTAAATCATATGATAAAAGATAAAAACTTGCTTATAGATGGTAGTGAAACACACAATTATTGCATACCACTCCTCCACGCAAAATGTTTGTTGTGATAAAATTAGGCAAATGACGAATGTATTATTAGTGGTGGGGCAATCCCCGACTGTGGACATTTGTTGGTTAGTTTCGTTATGTGTTGGAGTAGTTGGACCACACACAAGTGAAGTGACGCGGTTCCATGTATTGTTGTCATATGCTCTCTGTGACCGTCCCGTGTCTGGTGTCTAAAACTAAGGAAAGAAACAAGACTGGCTGTCTGTCACTCTGTCGTTATTGCATCTTACTTCATGGTGTGTCTAAATCGAATGGGAGGCTTTGAATGACTCTAAAAGTTATTGATAATAGATACACGAGGCCGAATACTACGAAGCTAACCAATTAACAAATTAATACAAAATTTTGGCCAAAAAAAAAACAAATTAATACAAAATTAATATATTTTTAGATGCATCACATAATAAATTTATAATTCGAATCATCAATAATTTAAGTCATACTTTAAAGATCATCATTACAAAAAATTAACTAAATCGAAAATCATGTAGTCATTTAATTAATATCAAATAAATAGATGATCAATATTTTCGATAAAAGCATATAAATAATTATTATTATAATCAAATGGCTAAATAACTTCCGATTTTAGAGATTTTTTACAGAAATAATCTTTGAAATAGTGCCTCAAAAATAGACGGTTCAGATTTTGATATTACATTATGCAGTGGACCCAACATGGTGGTTAATTTTGTATTAATTTACTAACCAGTTAATTTTAGAGCATTTTTGATAAATATATATATATTATTATCTAAATTCTCACAGGAGTTGGACAACAATTAATTAATGAGAAAACCCCATTATGAATTATGAATTATGATGATCAAATCCTGTGTTTAAATGCCACTGGCCCAGTTCCAACCCGGCCTGCCGCATCCACATAATTGAAATGAAAGGTATTTGAGCTGATAGATAATAAGAGTGAGACTTTTATGTAACGGTCCAATACGAAACTTTCTCTAGACAACAATATTAAAGCTATCTGCGGCAACTTCTACTTGCTTCTGGGTTCCTCCAGAATGATGCCCAATCTTTTAATACTTTATTATTGACATAAAGCAAGAAAGAAAGAATTAGCTAGAAAGAGCGAGAAGGTGACACGCAAAGCACACCGGGACATTATAAAGTGTTGCCACATGAGTGCAAGTCACACGTGTCTTCACATTTGGATCACACAACACCAACGCAACAAATTGAAATTCCTTACCAATACAAGTCTAGAAGGTCCCCCTGCATCTAGCAGCTCTGTTTTCTACACGAAACCTACTCAATTAGGAAGAAGTAGTTAAATTGAGGAGCATCTGCATCGATGATGCAATCAAGATTGGGTGGTATAGCAAAAAGGTCCAGTACTAGTTACTGGGTGAGGGTCCTGATCTACTATTCTAACCAAGCCCAAACTCTCCAAGCCGCTCGGGGACTTGCCTCCACGGCTGGTCGCACTGCTGATCCTGCCGTGCACGCTGGGGACTTTGATTCGGACCCTCAAGTACGTAGCATCCATGCATGCATGCATCTATTTATACTTTTTCCATTCATTAATTTACAAAGATTCAACTGATCGATCATATATACTAGCTAGACGTACAACCGTAATAATAATAAAATATATGTGTGTGTGTGTGTGTGTAGGGTACAGAAAATGTTGCAGCAGCAGCAAAAGGTACTAAACCCCCATATCCACCTGGTAGTGGTAGTTCTTCAAGGCTAGAGAGCAGGGATGTGCCGCCCTTGGACCCAACTATTAATCAGCAGAAGCGTAGCTGCAGCCACCGAACAAGAATATTAGAAGAGGTGAGCTGCGCAGGGCTAGACGGCAGCCCGTGGCCAAGGGACAAGGAGGAGGAGCAGAAAGATAGGGAAGAGCAACAGGAGTACTACAAGCACCACAAGGCCTCACCATTGGCGGAGATTGAGTTCGCCGACACCCGAAACCCCATTACCCGAGCCACCGACGCCACGGCTGACGCTGCTGCTGCACCCAGAGATGTGATCGTCTGGAGGCCTGAGCAGCTGGATACGGCTGAGGACGCATTGGAGAGAGCTAGAAGGATATGGAAACACAATGCAATACATGGTGACCCTGATGCTCCTCACTCCAGGGTCCTCAGAGCTCTACGTGGAGAGTCTTTTTGATCCCAGGGTCGGTCCTCAGGGCCTTCTCTTGTCATTGTTCTCTTCATATTCCGGGAATTCAGGCTGACCTTATATGATCCATACACAATTAATGTGTGTATATATATGTATGATGTAAATATATAATATATAATATATAATTAATCAAAGTTCGGATATATTTTGAGGCTAGCTCTAGCGAGGCGTCATTTCGCTTTATGTTGTGGGATCTTACTAGTTGGGCTTATTTTGATTGTAACTATTCAAAGGATTATCTTTCAATCAATCATCATCACTGCTCAGAATATTAAGAGAGTATTAATTGGTATATACATAGTACGTAATCTGTAATTAAGTTAAAAAAAAAAAAAAAAAAGTAATCTGTAATTAAGTGTGTGCTCAAGATCGACAATTTTGTTTGATGAATGATAATGATCGATGATCATAATTAACAAGAATAATAATAATATGCTAGCTTATTACCGATCAATATATATAATGCCATGGTGTATACTTTTATATACATGATATCGAATTCATTAAAATAGTAAGATAAAGAAAAAGATTTATTGAATTGAGCATCTTACAAAATATTGGTGGCAATTTGTCCAAAAAAAAAAAATTATAGGTGGTATTTGCATGCTCACATAGTGGAAATCTAGATGATAAATGTGCAAAAAAGCCATATCTATATATATAGAGGTTGACAAAGTAGCCGTAGGTGTCGCAAATTGTAATTGTGGATGGAAAAGCTAGGGCGTAGAGTGCCTAGAGCTTCTATTTGATATTTAAAATATATATGTAAAATTTGGTATGAAAGGAGAATTTGATATTCGTATCAATACAGGGGATGTACATATAAAGAGATTACAAAGCTTAGGTGCCAAGCCTAGATCCACGTTTAATGGAGAGAGTTAAGCTAATCCTACTATACAATATTAATTACATAGATTGTCTTATACAATACTGAGTGTTATACATGGAAATTATTCTTTGGTCAATACTCCCCCTCAAGTGGGAGCATGAATGTCAATGATGCCCAACTTGTCTTTGAAACGAAGAAATTGCTCTTTGCCTAGAGCCTTGGTAAACACATCGACAATTTGATCTCGAGAAGGAACAAAGGCTGTTTGGATCAAGCCACTTTGAAGCTTTTCACGAACCACATGGCAATCTATCTCTATGTGCTTGGTTCTTTCGTGAAAAACAGGATTAGCTGCAATGTGTATAGCGGCTTGGTTATCACAATAAATAATGCTTGATGCTGCATGTGCAATGTTTAAATCAGTTAACAAATACGTACTTGAGCCATTGAAGCTCACAAGTTGCTGCAGCCATGGCTCTATATTCTGCCTCAACGGATGAACGAGAGACCACCTTTTGTTTCTTAGATTTCCAAGATATTGGACTACTTCCCAGAAATATGTAGTAGCCCGTTGTTGAGCGACGTGTGTCTGGACAACATCCCCAATCTGAATCACTATAGGCCTTGAGATGTAACAGATTACAAGAGGGCAAAAGAATGCCATGTCCTGGGGTGCATTTCAAATAATGAACTAGTCTGAGAGCAGCATCCACATGGGGCTTGCGATTCTCATGCATAAATTGACTAAGGATGTTGACAGAATACACAATGTTTGGGCGTGTAACTGTCAAATATATTAGACGTCCTATGAGGCGACGATAAGATGCCGGATTATGTAACAAATCCCCAGATGTTTGATTAAGTTTGAGGTCATGTTCCATTGGAAAAGAGATTGGTTTGGCACCACTTAAACCTGTGTCTTATAGGATATCAAGAGTGTACTTGCGTTGGCTTAGAAAAATCTCACGTTTAGAGCGAGAGACCCCTATGCCAAGGAAGTACTTCAATTGCCCCAAATCTTTGAGATGAATCCGTTGATGAAGAAAGTGCTTGAGCATGTTGATGCCGTCAACATCTGTACCTGTGATGATAATATCATCTACATAAATCAAAACAAAGATGGATGAAGCACCCTTATGCCGGTAAAACAAAGAGTAGTCAGCTTGTGATTGTAGAAAGCCAGCATCACGCAAAGCATAAGTAAATTTAGAAAACCAATTGCGTGAAGCCTGTTTGAGTCTATATAAGGATTTATTCAAACGGAATACCAGATTAGTCTCCCCCTTAGCGGCATATCCAGGAGGAAGAGACATATAAACCTCCTCATGAAGGTCGCCATGCAAAAAGGCATTATGGACATCCAATTGATGGAGAGACCAACCTTGAGCAGCTGCCACGGTGAGTAATACTCTGACAACCACAGGGGAAAAAGTTTCCTTGTAATCAATTCCTTCCATTTGTGTGTAACCCTTAGCCACAAGGCGAGCCTTGTAGCGTTCAATGGTGCCATCAGCATGCCTCTTGATTTTGTATACCCATTTACACCCAATAGGCTTTTTGTGTGCTGGTAAAGGCATGACTGTCCATGTATGGTTGTTCTCCAAAGCTAATAGTTCAAGCTGCATATATAGCCTCACGACACTGTGGGGTTACATGAGCTTGAGAAAAGGAACTAGGCTCAATGTCAGAAGAAAGGGAAGCAAGAAATGCTGTGTGTTTAGGGGAAAATGATGATAATAAAGATAATGACAAAGAGGATAGCGTGTACCTTTCATTCCCTGAAAAGAAGAAGAGAGATTGGCATGAGCTTGAGAACAGTGATAATCAGCTAAATATGGGGGAGGACGACGGTGACGTGGTGACAAAGGTTGTTCTTCTCGGATGGGTGAGGAAGAGGGAGGCGGGATGTGTGGAGGGGAAATGACTGGGGCAGGTGACTCTAGCAATTGGGGCAAGTAAGGTTGTGTGGCGATGGAAGATGAAGGTGGTGTTGCGGCATGCTGTGATGGGAAGAGAACTCGAAGAGGATGTGGGTAGAGGTGGTGTAAAAGAGATATCTGGGACTAGTTGGGGAAGGACATGAGTGGAATTTGAAGGAGAGTGAGGGCGATAAGGAAACAATTCCTCATAAAATGTGGCATCCCAACTTGTGTATATGGTTTTGGTCTCTAAATCAAATATTTTTTAGGCCTTTTATGCATGTGGGTAACCAATGAAAATGCCAGGTTTTGCCCGTTTGTCAAATTTATGTAATTTGTGTAAAACATTATGACCATAGCATAGACAACCAAAAATGCGTAAATGATCATAGGAAGGTGTGGCATGAAAAAGGACTTCATAAGGTGTTTTCCCGTGCAAAATCTTTGTAGGTAAGCGATTAATCAAGTAGGCAGCTATTAAAATGCACTCACCCCAAAAATCAAGTGGTAAATTGGACTGAAAACGGAGAGACCGGGCTACATTAAAAAGGTGGCGATGTTTACGTTCCATAACGCCATTTTGCTGTGGTGTACCGACACAACCATGTTGGTGAATAACTCCAAGGGAGGAAAAATAGTTGTTCATATCATTATTAAAAAATTCAAGGCCATTGTCTGTGCGTATGGTTTTAATGGAACAATTGAATTGATTTTTTACCATAGCAAAAAATTGTTTAAGATAAGTACTAACATCAGATTTAAAACGCATGAGATAAACCCAAGTAGTGCGTGAAAAATCATCTACAATGGTAAGAAAATATTTGGATCTAGTAATAGTAGATATAGAAAATGGTCCCCAGACATCACAGTGTATGAGATCAAAACAATGTTTAGATGAAATTGTGCTTATTGGGAAAGATAGCCTAGTATGCGTTGCTAAAGGACAAACAATACAAACACTCTTGGGGGAAGAAGATCTGGAATACTTGAAATTTGGAAGATGACGTTGAAGAGAGGGTGATGGCTGGCCTAGGCGCCAATGCCAAACATCAAAAGACGAAGATTGCACTGCGGAAGCAATTGGTGCGACATCAGACTCCAAACAGTAGAGACCGCCATGTTCTCTACCTTTGCCAATCTTCTTCCTCGTATCCAGGTCCTGAAAAATACAATGGTGAGGATAAAAAGTGATAGAGCGATTTAAATTCTTGGTGAGGTGATGCACGGAGAAAATATTCAAGTTAAAATCTAGAGCAAGCAGAACATTGCTCAAATGAAGGTTAGGTGTTGGGGAGGCAGTCCCAACGTGAGAGATGGCAGCGTTTTGGCCAGTAGGTAGCTTTATAGGCGTGGTACTGACCACCTCTTTAGAAGTGAGCAAATGAGAATTAGAAACCATATGATCAGTGGCTCCAAAGTCGATTATCCAAGATTTAGAAAGAGAGATGTAACCACAAGTTTTACCTGCAAAATTTGCCAAGGGAGTGGTAGGATTACCAGATGGGATCAAGGCAAGCAATTGTTGGCATTGCTCCACTGTAAATGGCAGACTTGGTATGCTTGAAACATTGGTGGATGTAGTGCATTAGCAAAAGGCTGATTTTGCTGATTCTTTGTGAAGGAACGTGAGGATGAAGAACCTTGGCGTGAGGAGGAAAAACCTTGGCTAGAGTAGCCTTGATGGCTTTGCCGATCTTGGCAATTGGGATTTTTATTGCAGCGAGAAGGAGTATGTCCTTTCTGCCCACAAAAATCACATTGATACAATAGCTTATTTTTCCTGTGACAACGAGATTCACTGTGGCCATTTTTGTCGCACAAGTCACAATGATATTGTGGCTTGGATGTAGATGAAGAGTGAGATGCAGCCATGGCGGATTGATCAATCACTTGTGCAGGAATATGATACAAAGAATGTTACCTCTCATCTTGCAACAAAAGAGTCTGCGCTTTGTTTACAGACGGCAGAGGATCCATGAGAAGGATATTGCTGCGTACTGGGGCATAAGATTCATTTAGACCTGCTAGGAACTGCATAAGACGCTATTCTTGAAGTAGATCATTCCTTGTCTTGGTTGCACCACAAGAACAAAGGCTAACGGTGGTGTAGGATGATAACTCATCCCAATAACCCTTAAGAACAGTATAATACGAGGCAATTGAAGAATTATCTTGCCTGTGATTGGTGATGCATGGCCCGATGAATCTCAAAAATGTGTGGTGCATTCTTTTGAGAAAAACAATCCTTGAGGTCGTTCCACACTTCGAGGGCTGTCTCTGTATAGATGACAGAGTTGGAGATTTCAGAGGAAAGGTTGTTCACAATCCAAGAAAGAATCATACTGTTGCAACGCATCCATTGAGACAGATCATACGACGAAGTTTCTGGTTGTGGAATAGAACCAGTGATGAACCCGAGCTTGTTCTTGGCTTCGAGAGCCATACGCATGGCCCTACTCCAGGTGGGGTAGTTATCGCCAAGTAAAGGTTGTGACACCAAGATTGCACCCGGATTATCCGAATGATGCAGAAAGTAGGGTGATGATATGTCATATTATGTGTTGCTGATGGCAGAGGTTTTCTCAGAATTTTTTGAGTTTCAAGTCTTTATTTGATGGCTCTTCTTGACTGTTTGTCATGGTGGAAGGAATGAGATGGAAAAGATGAACAATGAGGGAAAAAAATCAAGATTGCTCTGATACCATGTAAAATTTGGTATGAAAGGAGAATTTAATATTCGTATTGATACAGGGGATGTACATATATATAAAGAGATTACAAAGCTTAGGTGTCAAGCCTAGATCCACGTTTAGTAGAGAGAGTCAAGCTAATCCTACTATACAATATTAATTACATAGATTGTCTTATACAAGACCCTAGATCCCCGTTTAATGGAGAGAGTCAAGCTAATTCTACTATACAATATTAATTACATAGATTGTCTTATACAAGAATGAGTGCTATACATGGAAAGTATTCTTTGGTCAATATATATATATATATTGACCGACAAATGGTGTATCGTAGAAGATAAATCACCGACAAATGGTGCGGTCACCAATACACATGCACTCTTGGTTCCCAGCCCTCAACCAATTCAATCAACATTGTCTTTATATACATAGTAGGCTATTACTTGACCAATCACCATTCGCCTTCTTGCTAGCTCCCAATCAAGTCCCAACTCGTTCTAGCTATTAAGATCGAATATAATTCAATGAACCAGTCTTCAACATTGACATAAGATCGAATATGGCAATGGCCGTTTCCTTTACTATCACCACTACTCTCCTTGTCATGCTACAATGTTCAACTGTCTCAGCTGCAGCACTAGTATCCAAAGACCAAACAACTTGCACAATGTGCAATGAATGCCCCAACCCATGCCCTGTGCCATCATTGCCACCTCCGCCACCGCCTCAATCGCCTCCGCAACCTTCTCCACCGCCGCCAGCTCTCCCGGAATGCCCACCACCTCCACCACCTGTGCCTCCTTGTCAAGACATTTGCTCCCACTCGCCTCCTGGGGCAGATTTGCCGTCAGTCCCAAATGGCCCACCACTTCCACCATTTGCACCTAATAATCCAGGACCTGGAGGCAACTCAATATTCCCACCAAACGTGAATCCTGTGTATTATTATAATCCTCCACGACCTTATTTCTCTAACTCTGTTCGTTTGAGAACGCACTACTCCACTAGTTCTGTTTCCTCTAATATCTTTGTCTTGTTCTTCACCTGTCTTTGCTTCTTCTTCTAAGTTCTAAGTACTCAACTCAAAGTAGGTACTAGTTCCATCGCATGCGGATATATGTCTCTCTCTCCATCTCTCTATTCTTTTGTAATTGTTTGGAAGTTAGATCTCGATGCATTAATTAATCGGTGACCCCTTTAGGACTCATGTGCTTCTTCGATCTCTAAATGGTTTTCTAATTAATTAATGATTCGATCGAGCGCGAGCTTCCTAGCTAGCTAATGGAAAAGGAGGAGAAGAAGAAGATCAAGAAGAAGAGAAATTAATAAGGCCTTCTTGACTGAAGCAATATGTGTAATGTACGTGTTTCATTCCCTTTTAAATATTAATTGCTCTACTTGTAACTTTTAATTTGTTATTGAAAGCAACAAAAATAAATTATTGTTTAATATTATAGTTCGATCATCAAGTTCTCGTTATTTATTCTATTCTTTCAAATCTTAATTAAGAATATTATTGGGGAACCTATAGATCGAAACTCAATCCATTTAGCGAATTTGCGAGCAATACGGTCTTGCATACTTAATTAGCTCATAATTATAATACTTACAATTAGTTCAAGAAATTTTAATTATTTTTGGATTCTGGTTCTGGAATGGTGAAATGTATAAATGTAAATTTCGTACAATCTGAAAATGTTTAATACTCTTGCACATACTTGATACTTCACAGTATGTGATACACACGAGTCTACAAATTAATCGACTAGTTAAATTTTTAAAATATAATTAAAATTGAAACAAGTAAAAAAAATTGAGAATTCAAATCAAATTAATAGTAGTAGTACTCCATATATATATATCATATAGAGAAAAAAATTTATATGACGAATGTATATATTATTGTGTCTATCTCTCTCACTACGTATTAAAATCATGTGATAAAAAAGATATATAGACATAAAAAGTGTATAAAACTGTGTGATAGGTAAATTCTTTCCTACCATATGTATCACACGTCAATGCCAAATATAGGGGTCGGCAATGCCCGGCCCAAATTTTTCAGGTTCGGGCCGGGCTTGGGCTTTAATACACAAGCCCAAGGCCTGCCTATCGGGCTTTGGCTTGCAGGCTTGGAGGGCCGGGTCGGGCTAGGCCCATAATGGGCCCAAATCCTGTTTAGACACATATATATCTTAAAAAAAAAAAAGGGATTTTGGCTATGTTATGATTTGAACATGAGACCTCATATAACAAGCTTCAACTCTCAACTGAGCTGACTAGTTTATTTGTTAAGTTTGTGAATCATAATATATTTAATAGCTCTTTCGTTTGTTTACTTCAATAAATTATTAATATGCTTATTAAGTTATTATATAATATTATTATGTTAGTAATAGTGTAATACCATAAATAATAAACTTTTAAAATTATATACAACATTACAACTATAATAAAACATAAATGTACATATGTTTTATTATATATTTTATTACATATTTTTATAAACAAACGATGCAATTGTGTTTTCAACGATCCGAACCGTTCAAATTTTAGTTCATCACTCAACGATAATTCGTGCAAAAAATGAGCTCAATCAGAGATGTAAAAGTGATATAACAGTGGTCAAATTAATGAGCGATCGTGGTTTTTCTAATGATAATCAAATGGGTAGATGAATTTCGATTTGGCCGATTTTTTGTAAGGATGATATTTGACTATAAACATAAAAAATGAACGGGTCAGATTGTTGAAATCACGTTGTGGTCTTCATAATTATGGAAACAACAAGGTTTCAACGATTAATTTATTTGAATTATACTCTTCAAGTGTATTTATATGTAAAAGCTCACATATCGATTGTGTTTTCAACGATCCGAACTGTTCAAATTTTAGTTCCCCACTCAAAGAGAATCTTTGAGTTAATGGGCTTTGGGCCGAGCCTAAGCGAGCAGGGCTTCAGGTCGATGACTATTCGGGCCGTAGGCTTTAAAGGGATGGTCCAAGCCCAGCCCAATGACTATTCGGACCGGACCAAATCGATCCAAATTTCAGGCCAAATCAGATTTCGGGTGGGCTTCGGGCCTTGGACTTTTTGGTGACCTCAAGTCAAATATGTTCTTTGCATAAAATATTTTTCATCATTCGTCTGAAAAAAAAAAAATAAATAAAAAAAAACTTCTTTCGTCTTTATGGAGTGGGTACGTGGCAAACACAATTATTTATACAAAGCTGCGTCGGTCCACCACTACAGGCTATGCATGCTATTACAGGCTACAGCTACCCCACATCCATCGATTTGTACTTTTGGCACTACTTGTACAATCATTTTCGGATCCTTTTTTTTTTTCGGATCCTGGGTACGTAAAGAATATGAAATAAACAAGCCATATACTTTAATTCATTTTTATGACTTATGGTTATGACTAAATATGAGATTAAGAAGATTAATCTTGAATATATCTTAATTAGTTCAGATCCTCCCTTGCTGCTCCCAGCCACTCTATCCTGTCTTCCACTTACACTTAACCCACCATCCCATGATCAAGTTGGGTCGAAAGTCCAAACCAAGTGGACACCCAGTTCACAAATTCTCCTTCAACCCACCACGTACCCTCCTTACTTTACGATTTTGTGGTGGGTTTTTAACTTTGCTTCATTTTTAGTTGGTCCTGTCTAGTCATGTAGCCACAATTGCAACTGTGACTTTGTACTAATTAATGTGTGAGAATTTTGTTAGCTCTGAAAGAGATTGCTTACTCAATGATGACTAGAAAGTGACTTGGGATTTATGAATTGAATGACGTCAGGTCAGTAAACTGCAAAATAAAGAGATTCTAATTTATTATAACAAAAAAAAAATGTTTCTAATTTCCCAAAAAATAGAAATAAAGAGTTTCCAAGTCTTTGATCGAATGTGCGTGGTTCCGAAATAACCTACCACCTGCGAGGCTGCTAGTTTTATGAAAGTGATATTGCCAAACCACTAACTCTCCTTTGATTTTGATATTATAGATTATAGTCTACAATATCGATCGGTATATTGGGCTATATGAAAACTCTAAGCATGATAAAACAAAGCTACAATCAAGGAATAAAATTTCTGAGTTTCGAGGAAATTTCGATGAAAATTTCGATAGAAATTTCGACGGAAATTTAGAAAATTTTTAAATTTCGACAGAAATTAGATGGAAATGACGGAAATTTTGAATGAAACTTTTTTATTTGTTTATTTAACATATTATCTACTAAATTGATAAAAAACATTGAAGAAATCAAATTATATAATAGGTTTCATGTGATATAAGGTGAATAAATAGCGCGCTAAAATAAATACTGTTAAATAAAGTTAGTATAATGAATAAACAAAATTAGTATATTATTTATACTCTATAATTTAATTATACACTAAAATCTAAACTCTAATACTTTATATATTCATTATACCCTAATACTCTTTATACTCTATAATCTATACATTAAACCCTATATACTCTATATTTTTTAGGATATTAGGTTTTAAGCCCTTTAGGATACTTTTAATTATTTTTTTATATAGAAATGTATTAAAGTTTAAGATTTAAAATAACTAAAAGAAATCTCAAATTTTTTTTTCTTCTTTCCAATTGCCCAAAGGCCCCAAACCCTCCCTCCTTTTTTTTTTCTTCCTTTACTTTTTTTCCCCGTGTCTCTCTCTTCAGTCTTTTTTTTATTTTTTATCTTTCCTTCCTTTTTTCCCGTGTCTTTTACTTAGCCAAGCTTTGTCTTCACTAAGTGTAATAACCCAAATTTTGGCTTATGGTAATTTTGTTACTTAAATTTTTCAAATTTGTTTTAAGGTTTGTTTAAATGAATTAGAAATTTCTTTAAATTTATTTTAACTAACTTAGATATTTGGTTGTGGTTCTAGAGCTTAGTTGTGTGGAAATGAATTTTAGAAAATGAAAATTCAAGAATTTGACTATTATTATTTTTTTCAGAATTAAATTATAAGAGTAGGATTTTTCATAATTTTTTTGAAAGGAATTTGACTATTTTAAGGTTATAGGAAATTAGTACTCATCAATACGAGTTCGTAGAATTTTTCGGTGAATTATTTGGAGTCTCGAGCTATTTTTGGTGAATTTCTGAAGTTGGAGAAAATAGAAAATATGAAAATTTCGAAAATTTTGATAAATTTCGGTAAATTTCGATAAATTTCGGTAAATTTCAATAAATTTCGGCGAAATTTCGAAAATTTCGGCGAAATTTTCTCGAAAAATTATCAAACATGTGTTTCGATTTCGACACCCCAAAAAAACGAAATTTCGCCGAAAATTTTGAATTTAATTCCTTGGCTACAATATACATGTGCGTATATATATAGATATATGAAAAATGTTTTTTTATCATACTGAACGTAAAGTCTGAATTCACAACATATTGTTTTTAGGGCCGAATTTGAGGTAGAGCAAGTTGAGCGCTCGAGAGGGGCCCCCAAAAATTTTGGGCCCACTTATATATTTAATATTATAATATATATTTTTGCATTTAAATATTCAAGTGAAATTTTGATTCAGGTTTGCACTCTTAAAATCATTGAAAGATGTTGGTAGTTTATAATTGTATTTATAGTCCATAATAATATGGAGTTTGTTGTAAATATCATTAATTATGTGGCTGTCCATTATCATGTTTAATATTTATCTCCTGTATTATCTAGAATAATTGTATAGATAATTAAGAGGAGTCCAATTCATTGTAAAATAGGAGACCTTAAGGGTCTATCCCAGGTCATCCAAGAGCCTATAAATAGAGGCCTTATGTGAATGAGAAAGATACTCTGATTCCTCCCCAATTCTCTCTTATGTTCTTTCTTTATTTCTCTTTATTTTATAACACGTTATCAGCACGATAGTCTCTTCTATATTTTATTCTCTTATAAACTCTTTTAGATTTAAGAGTCATATGGTGCAACCTTGTTGCTTTTGACCAATACTCTTAATCTTAGAGTTGTTCTATTTATATATTTTATGTGTTATACTCTTCTAGTGATATGTGTTCTATCTATACATGATGCACGAAGCCTCTTAATATCCTTATTCTCGGATCATTAACATAGGCTACATAGCTTTGCAGGGATACTAGTGTTGGGCTTACCAAAACAATTGAAACTCTCCCAGACATGGAT
>QANW01004282.1:651471-684340 GCA_003254865.1 Dryas drummondii
ACGTTTACTATAAATGTCGACAAAATTAAATGATTGGCCAAACTGGAAAGAGGCAATTCCAGTAGAATTGAACATCATTATAAACGTGGAATAATGAGAACTTTAGTTCAAACAGCAAAGATGTTAACCCTGAAGGTTATAGAGTGTTTGAAATAAAGTGAATGAAATCACTATTTATAATGGCACAAGGTTTCTCTAAAGAAACATGAGATTGTGGTTATATATTCTCCTGTTATAGATGCAACCACATTCTAACAAATTTGGTAAATTTAATGTGTTCATTGCATATGGAGAAAACCTTTAGAGATTATGAAATGNTGTTTCTAACCACTTTATTTAGTGGAATTATATTTTGTTTGTATTGCTCCAATCTCAACAGGATTTCAACATGATGACAAACATATATCCCCTGATAGTATGGAAGCCATGTTCATACAGGCATTGTCAAACTCCACTCTTTAGAAGATGAGATGTGAGATATCATTATTTGCTGGATTATTGAGCCAGTCAAATTAAAGCTTGTTGTTATCAGGGAGAGCATCCAACCATTTTGCGTGTTGTACTCTTTTCGCTTCGACTAGGTTTTTGTCCCATCGGGTTTTTCCTAGCAAGGTTTTAATGAGGCAAAGCGCATCCAACATTGTATCAGTGATATTGTAAAAGTTGCACTCTTTTCCCTTCGCTTTGGTTTTGTCCCATTGGGTTTTTCAAAGCAAGGTTTTAACGAGACAACATTCACTGATTGGAGAAATATATCAATATCAGGGGGAGCGTGCCATTAAACATTGTACTCTTTTTCCTTCGTCCAAGGTTTTTTGTCCCATTGGGTTTTCCTGGCAAGGTTTTAATGAGGCAGTGTCGTGCGCCCATCATATCTATCAGAAACACATGAAGATTGTACTCTTTTTCTTAGCTAGTCTTTTTCCCATAGGGTTTTGGCTAGTAAGGTTTTTAATGAGGCAATTGTTATAGCCAATGGACATCCAAGGGGGAGTGTTGTAAATATCATTAATTATGTGGCTGTCCATTATCATGTTTAATATTTATCTCCTGTATTATCTAGAATAATTGTATAGATAATTAAGAGGAGTCCAATTCATTGTAAAATAGGAGACCTTAAGGGTCTATCACAGGTCATCCAAGAGCCTATAAATAGAGGCCTTATGTGAATGAGAAAGATACTCTGATTCCTCCCCAATTCTCTCTTATGTTCTTTCTTCATTTCTCTTTATTTTATAACAGAGTTTTGAATTAGTTTTAATAAGGGTGGAGGTTTTGAAATAATTAAGCTCTAATTTAGGGGTTTTGAATAGTTTACTATTGTATTTACTTATTAGATAATGATTTTGTAATTTGATAATGATTTTGTTATCGAAAGTTAAGTTTTAGTTATTTTATTTGTTGTATGTATTCAATCAATAAATTTTTATTTTTTAGTATTTTTTTGTGATATATTAGAGAGAGCCCAATTTTAAATTCTTGCACAGGCCTACAAAATCTCAGATCTGGCCCTAACTGTTTTGTGAGAAAACATCAAAATATATCTTTACAATTAAAATATTGGTCATTTGCTTGTGATCAGCACCACAGGCTGGGCATGGCAAGCAAGGTTTATGCGAATGCCATGACCCAATTTTTATTCAACATTTTTTTTCTAAGAAGTGGACTACACATTTATTTTATATGCAATCCTAATTAAGTATCCTCTTATATTATTCAGTGATGGTTGATGAGGGCACCAAATTGTACATAACAGCACATTCTGTACCCTCTGCCCTCTGGCGTACCTATGCATCAGATAATTAATTAATTAATTAATTTAGTCCTTAATTCATCACATTTATCAATTTTCTCATCTCAAGTCTCAAACAAACACATTAATTATATATATATGTATAAACTAAGTCGTAGCCTGTGACTTGTGAAGTACGTAGCTCACTCCAGTCTCCAACCAATAACAAATTAATAAATAAGAAATTGATGAATTAATGCATTGAAAATTGAAATTGGAAAGAGTACAGGCATTGGAATTGGAATATTATACAAATTAAGTAAAAGAAAACGAGGAAAGAAACACATAATCTACTGGATCAAGATGATGAGTTGGCTTGCCCTCGTGAGTAGCTAGCTATTGACAGCAGTTTATAGTTTTATTAATTAGTGCATGGTAAGCCTTAATGAACTTGATTAGTAATTAAGTACACCCACTTGAAACTTGAAAGTTGGAGCTTCCTCTTGATTTTCGATCAAGATTACACTACTCTTACATGCACATGGGTCTTGTAGTCCGCCAGGGACCACAACACACGATCAGCCAACAAGCTAGCTTGGCAACTTTATATACCCTTATTATTTATCTATTTATTATTATTATTTTTTTTTTGTCAATATCTATTTATTATTATTCTAACACACTCTTTATATCAATCAATCAATACGTCTGAACTATCATCAATATCCTTATTATTTAAAAATAATAATAAAAATTAAAATGAAAAGATAGCATGACAGTTGTGAAATCTACACTTCCCACTTTCTCAATCCTATTTTTCAATCATTCTCTTCTTACCCTTTTTCTTTTTTTGGCCAAAGATTCTCTTCTTACCCATTAGTTATTGTTTTATCCGTAATTCTTACCACTTTTTTGGAAGAAGACCTAGTTTTGAAGACGGGGGATGCAAGATGAAGAAGCTTTCAATTGTTTTTTAGGAAAAAAAAAAAAAGTTCCCAATTTTTTATTTAAAGATACTTATTAATTTCATTCATGCAGGAGAACACATTACTAGAAGTTTTTTTTTTTTTTTTTTTTTTTAGGGGAAGGGAGAATTAAATTTGAGGGCAAAGGGGCAAACTCTACCGTCCTTCCAACTAGGATGCCCACCAACTGCAAAATAAAACTGAAGTTGCTGATTAAAAAATANAAAGACTCACACAACCAAGGAGGGCTAGTGTCCACATCCAACCATACATGACAACCATGGTTATTAAACAAAGAAAAATGAACTAAAGAGTAAGCAATTTTGTGGAATCTCTACGTCTAAATTGACAAGTAGCACCGTCAAATGGGGCTAAGAGATCTTTGATATCTTCTACCAAGGCTCCATCTATATATAGCCAAACAAGGGAGTGAGTGATTAATTAATCCGTTACACCACACTGAAAGAATCCATCTTAAGAACAATATTGCTCAATTGTAGGTCTTGTGTTAACTGCAAACCAAGGATTCCTGCAAGCATCTCAGTTTGTTCAACTGAAAAGGAACTGAAGGTAGACTTTGACGCAGCCACCACAAGTTGCACATCGATCACTATCTCTTATCACTACACCCAGCCCCTTTTCCTACTGTGAGAATTAACATTACCATTTGTATTTATTTTGAAAGAACCAGTCGCTGGTCGTTCCCTTAAAGTTGGAGAAACACTGATCTGCATAGAAGGCGTGTCTGCATGCTCGATCATGGTCAGCCGCATATTGCACACATCTGTTAAACACATCTTGGGAATTGTCTTTAACCCCAATATTCACCACAAAATCATTTTTAACATTCCACATTCTCCAACAAAGAAAAGCAAAATCTCTTGTTTTACACTCGGACCGCACCAACCTTGCATGCTGGTAGAACACTTCAAAATGACCCTTAAACTCAAAATCTAATACATCGCCTAAAGTAGAGAAGTGCCAAACTTGTTGAGCAAAAGGACAGCCCCAAATAGTGTGTAACGTCGTCTCTGCAAATCAACAGCATCTAGGGCACCTTGGGGAAGGAATGAGGGTGCGCATAAAGAGATTAACACTATATCTGAATCAATGTCGTCACCCACCTTCAGGCATTTACCTAAGCCATTTCCAATTATTTGTCCAATCTCTTCAATCATATACAACAGAGGGATGTTGTAACACTGTACCCAGAAGTCTACCCATTTAAGTTTCATCAAGGATGAGGCAGTCATGCCATCTGGTTCCTCCAATGATACCAGTGCCTTGTCGAAGGTCCAAGGGCCTTGTTGTAAAACCATGTTCTTATCCTGGGCAAACGCGCAAAAGTGAACAGGAACAAGTTTTCACCCAAATCTTTGGCATGCACCACGCCTAGAGTGTCCCACAGTTTCACCATTGTGGTTTTGAAAGCCTTACAGTTGAAAGTCTTCCGAGTCATCACATGTGCCACTAGGCTGAGACGGAGAACATCACTACTCGTAGCCACAGCCGCTCTTCCCACTGGGATCTCGTCCACCTCTGCCTCAGTGAGTACGTATGAGGGTTTGGAAAAGCTCATCTTGAATTCTTTCATATTGTCGCACGCATTAGGGAGATCATGATTCGTTGGTGTGGATTGTTATTGTTGGCCTAGCCGCCAAGGTTGAAGAAACCCTAACGGAAGTCACTCTCACATGTTTTAGGGGAGAGAACCTACAATACTAGAAGTTAGAATCCTTAATTGGAATGGTCCGAATAAATTTTAAGAAGTCTAAATTTAATTTAAACCCGTATATCCCCTCTCTATTGTGGCCCATGGGACAGCCTAACTCTTCTGAATCTCAAGCTCTCAACGCTTGAAATTTGAAGGTGCCAAATATATATACACCTCTTTCTTCCTCCGATCTACCATGTATATATATACCTATATATATGGGTTAATTATATAATATTCATGAGGGGAGTACGTACCTTAGTGCACACACAATCCATCATTAACATCATCAATGGTAATCCATGAACGTACTAAAGGGACCATCATATCATAGGTTAGCCTTTAATTTGAATATCTGCTTATATATATAGCCAAAAGATAGAACACAAAAGACAACTAATTCATCTTCACCATCATTAGGAGTTTCTTAGAAAGGGGGATACAAATCTTTGGCATTTCTGGACCACATTGATAATAGAGCTAGATATCTCAGCATGCATGTGATAACATTCTAAATCGGTAACATGCATGTTACATTTCCACCATTCGTTCGATCTCCTATCTATTAGAGGTATAACTTGGGTTTCTCCACAAAAAAAAATGTATAACCCTTTTTTATTAAGTAGAATTATTCAGAATATAAACTGTTTAACCCACAATCACCCATACTTTTATCGAGATTAGGGGAATTTTTTTTTTCCTTTTATTAAATTAGGAAGGTTATTTTTAAATAGAATTGCTTGTTCATTTTTTTCTAAATATTAATGTTGTGTATATGATAGAAACGATACCGTTTTAGGATTTGAGGCTAACTATTCTGAATTTAGGATTTAATTTTTAAGATATATGTTGAAAAAATAAGTAAATAAAAGTCCAAAACTACATAATTTTGATTATAAAAACAACATCTACACAAAAAACATTAGTCATTGGATCCGGACTGAAGACTGTTGTTTTCATGATTAATGAAACACCTCTTGTTGCTTTTCTTGGTTGAGACTATTGAGTTGCTACCGCTCTTGTAGCTTTCATCACCGAACAAAATTAATAAAAAGTTAAAAACAATTAACAGAAACCAAATATTTTTTTAGAGAAAATTGAATACAAGGCAGAAAGATAAGATCGAACGGCGAAGATGGTGCGTATCAACCACGTGCCTTGTCCCCCTACATTCATTATGACAGCGACACCGCTGTAGAATTTCAGGTACGTATTGGTGTATTAGGTTCTCTCATTTATTATCAGTAGAGGGCCTCCAGTATATTATTATTATATTAAATATTATATATACAGATATACCAAACATTGAGTAATTATTTAAATGTATATATATATATAGCCATATAGGTATACATAATCGATTCCTTTTCAATCGCTCACCCACCTGATCTCTCTCTCTCTCTCTCTGAATTAAACACCAAGAATACTGATTAATTTTAGAGAGAGAGAGGAATTGAAGAAGCAAATCTGCAAATGGAAGGTGTCTCTACAAGTGGAAGCATGTTGAAAGGTTTAAGAGGATACTGGCGGAGGAGAGGCTACGAGAAGCTAAGTGGGTCGGGTCGACGCCCGAAGAACCGGATAAAACTGCGTTCGGGCCGTAAAAGGCGTGTGTGGCGGATCAAAATGGCTCCGAAGCTGAGCTTCCTGAGAAGAATGCCTTCGCCGAAGAAGTTTTTGGTTTGGCTTCGCGACGCCTATGTCAAACTCATGCTGGGATTCGCTAATTCGCGGGTGTTTAGTACCGGCTACGGTGGTGCTATATATGACCCAGGTACTGGTTCCTTCGGCCGGGGCCCACTCAAGGAGTATGATCAAAAGATGATCGTCCAGATCTACAACTCCCTCCCGCTGGCGCAAGGTCAGTTGGTGCCTTGCGAAGCACTGATGTGGATACCATAGCATTTACATTCATGCACCAATGGGATATTAAGCATCAAGGATATGAACCAATGGGATATGAAGCATTAAAGGATCGATGGAAAGGTTATTTGGAATAAGAAGCACTAAAGCCTCTAGATTTTATTTCTCTACGTTTGTTAGTGTCCTGAAGGTTTTATTCTATTTATTAACTTATTTATTCGTCCAATAAACTTGGTTTTTGTCCAAATTACTCTTATATTTATATGTTTTTGTAAGTTATCAAGTGGGGGACGTTTTTTACTTTGATGAAATTAATCTACAATTAAAGTGAGTTTATCTCTCTTGTTAAGTGCCATTCTTTTTTAGAGTTTGCTGCTTCTTGTTCTTCTAGTTCTCTGTTTTACAGGATGGTACTAAAGACGAAGCATTTACATTTACATTTAGTACTAGCATTTACATTTATGAACCCAATCACACAACTTCATTCAGTTATTTCCCCTTTGACTTTGACGCCTAAAGCTGCATCACCCACCCAAACTTACCTCACCCACGGTAAACCAATCAAATAATTAAGAGGAAAACAAATAAAATTATGTTTCACTTTTCTTCTTTTTTTCTATAAGTTTGGTTTAGCCATTGTCATGGGTAGATTTATTTGTAAGCTGACAATAAATTAAAAGTTGTTAAAATGAATGAGAAAATGGCATCATCATTAATTATTTAATTAATTCCTGGTGATTTTGGATTATTTCCTCTGTGTTTCCTTGATGTTCTTAATAGTTGCTGTTGATTGAATGCTTGTTACAATGTTACATCATCAAGACTAAGATCCAACTAGCATCTTTCCTGAAACAATAATATAAGCAAAAAGAGTGCATGTGGCTCATATATATATATGGCTTATTCACATCATTGTCTATGTAAGATACACTTTTTTTCACTTTGCCCCCTAAAATTTAAATCCTCTCAATTTGTCACCTGAACTTCACACAGTTGTTGCAAAAGACCCTATGCCATCAACTCTGTCATTTTTTTTCGTTAAAATAGCTGACGTGGCACCTATATGGCATGGGTGAGACCCTTTTCTAATTATGTAAGATCCATGCGGACAAAAAAAAATTATAAAAAATTGACATAGATCTTATTATTTTTTAGTTTAAAAATTATTATTATTTTTTTTCACATGGATCTTACATAACTAAAAAAGGGTCTCACACATGCCATATAGGTGCCACGTCAGTTATTTTAATGGAAAAATTGACAGAGTTGATGGCATAGGGTCTTTTGCAACAACTGTGTGAAGTTCAAGTGGCAAACTGAGAGAATTTAAGTTTCAGGGGGTAAAGTGAAAAAAAGTGTATCTTACAGGAGACAATGGTGTGAATAAGCCTATATATATATATATATAACGCAATCGTACCATTAACTTTTACTATCGACTATAGACTGTAGTTTGTACGTATGGCAATGGGTTAATATCAAGGTGGATGAGGGACGGTCCGACAAGTTTATGGGAATTATATATAGAGAAATGTTATCCAACTTCTCCAATTTACTTTTTTAATCAAATTTTTTATTATTATTTTTATTTTGTAATTTAAATTTATAATCGAAATCATTAATTTTTTTTATTCATTATATGAATATCATTTATGCAAAATTAACTAAATCAAATTTTTTTTTAATCGTTTTGTTATGTAATCGTGATCAAATAAATAGACTGTTTTTGTAATAGTTTGATTCACCGTTTGTGTATCTGATAATGATCACATAACCAAATGATTTTCGATTTAGTTAATATCTTTCAGAGATAATTTTTAAAGAATGATCTAAAAAATGAACAATTTTTATCATGAAAATATACTGTTGAATAAAAATAATAAAGGAAAAGGTCGATAGCATTCCCTTTATATATACATATATATTTTGTTGATCTTTAATGTCTTTTTTTAGCAGTGATAGGATTTCAAATTTGTATCTTGAATTTGAAATTTTAAATTATGTGTCTATATTTCATTGATTCAAACATGAATCACTCTAAGATTCATTTATTCCACAATGAGTAAAACATAAAACATGTAATGACATATCATTTGGCTATATAAATTTGAAATCCTTAACAAATTTTTTTTTTTAATATTTATTTATTTCTTCCTTATAAAGCTATTAATTGCTTATTTGACAAGTTAATTGCTTTCCATTTATAGGTCTTATTCATTAGAGCATCTCCAATTCATCCCTAAAACTCTCCCCAAATTTAAATTTGGAAAAAAATGACATAAAACACAGCTCCCACCCTTTCCTAAATTTCTCCAAATTTGAGATTTCCTTCAAAGTTTTCTCAAAACAAGTTAAATGGATAAGGGTACTCAAACTCTTTTTCCAAAACTCAAACAGTTAAATTTTAGATCAAAATCATAAAAAACAAAAAAACAAACCACCAACACCCAATTTTGTGTTTATGAAAGAAGAACAAAGTCTTTCTTTTGCTCTATGAGCATTTCTTTTTGAAAAGAACATCTTAATGCGTATTTGAGGGCGGAGGAGTGTCCACATGAGTTCATCGAGGTGGTTTGTACCTCTGTGTATGGGGTTTTTTTTGTTTTTTTAGAAAAAATAGTTATAGGCCAAACAAAAAATAAAATATTGGGGGAAAATACGTACATAAGGAAATTAAGGAGGGAATGTAGATATGGAGGGAAATAAATTTTTTGGGATAGAAAAGGTATTTTATAAAAGATTTAGAGAAAAGTTCAACTTTAACATTGGAGAGACCTTCCCCAAATTTAATTTTTTCCCCATACTTATCCTCAAATTTGAGGAAAATAAAGAGAAAGGACTATAGATGCTCTTATTGTCTCAATAATCAATTTTTGTTCTTTTTATTAGATGAAAATTGAAAAGATCTCACTTTTGTTTTTCACCCATTAAAAAAAGAGAAAAAAATAATTTGTGTTCGTAAATCAAGTTTCCGATCCCGATCCTTAATATTTAAAACTACTACCTTCAAAATCGATAAGATTCATCAAAAGTTTGTTGGGGTGACAGTTGATATGATATCAAGGCAATTTTGTGTAATTCTACAATATCCATGATATAGGATAAGAGATGGGTCAATTCATACACAATAAGTTGAAGAAATTAAGGCGATTCAAAGTCAAGAAAAATAGTCCAAAGTTGGGAAATTATAGCTCAAGATGGTTATGCGTTGCTGGAAAAGATCGAAAGTTGTTTTTCAGGATATTTCATGATGGCGTAACTTGGTGCAGAAGTGTCCGATGTTGTAAGTCCAAGAAAGACAAATTCTGATTTTTAAAGGAATGTGGTCTGGATTCAGAATATAGTCGAATTATATATCAAATCGGAGGGAATTGTGAGACAAATGTAACATATGAGCATTTTAGGTCAAATAAAACTGTGTTTTAAGTTATTTCAAAATTTTGTCATTTAAGTTCCTTTTTTATTTTTGTCTTCCTAGTGAAGCTGGGTCTTGTGGGAACTATATAAGTCAACTTTAGGACTTTGTTTATCAATTATTCAGTATTATTATCAATAAAGCTCTCTGAGAATTCACACAATTTTCTGGTGGACTCCAAATTATCAAATTAGAGTTAAATGTTTGTTTTCCTTTCAGGATCTCGCTGTGTCAATCCACCTCAAGCCTTGGTGCCTTACTTTGGATTTCACTTTAATATATAGTTGACCATAGGCACCACTCGACCTCGGCCTTTTCTTCAATGTTATGATAATGTTTGGTAGCTTAATTTAGTGGTGGTCCAAGCCATAACTCACAAGCCGAGCCTACAAGACCAAGGAAATTATGATATTCGGAAAGGTTGCCTTAACTCGCCTAGGGAGTAGTGAGTGCCCAACCAAACGCAAAATCTCCCACAAAGTTAAGATGGAAGGAAGTTGATTAATGGAAATATTCTCTTACCTTCCATTTATATACACAGGGAGTTGTACTCGATCATGTGCATGAGATTTGTACATTGTAACGGGCTCAGGGCCCTACCCACTCTTTGTCAAGAGTGTAGACATAGAAGTCCGTTGAAGCTAGACATGCAGACTCTGTCACGTATGACATATACGAGGAAAGAAACCGGGCTGCTCATTTGCTTGTCAATTTTGGTCTGGACCTGGCTCTTGGGTTCCTTCAATTTCATAGCCTCCTAATGGGCTTCTAGATATCCGTAATTGTGATTGGGTGGGTCATGGATGTGACCCATCTCGGCCTTGTTTGTTATTAGTTTTCCTGGGCTTAAGCCCTCGTATAACCAAAACAGTCAAATAAATATAATTTAATAAAAAAGAAATTACAGAAATGGTCCACTTATTATTCGCTAAATATCGTTTTAGTCCATAATTTTTTTAAGTTCTATTTTGGCTCATGAATTGTTTGATGTGTTCCATTGATTCAAAATGGACAATTTTGTCCCTCAAAGTCAACTCATTAGTACAAAACTAAGGGGCAAAATTGTCTGATTTTGCCTAATTTGGACAAAAATGGAACACTTCAGATAATTCGTGGACCAATATGGCACTCAAAAAAATTTGTGGACCAAAACGAGACTTAGCGAATAGTAAATGGACCATTTCTGTAATTACCTCTTTAATAAAATGAAATTTTCTTTTATTTTTAGGAATAAGTGACATTTTGCATCCCAGACTATTTCACTTATATTAGTTTACTCCCCAAACTTTTAATTTTAAAAAATAAGCTACTTAACTTTTTTAATTTTGTCAATTGAGGTAAATCCGTCAATTTATTTGGTAAATTAATACAAGTGATGGGCACGTAACTACCATTTTTCCCTCAATAACGACTCTTCGTGATGAATATTTGATTTTGTGTAAATGAAGCTTTGGATGGAAAGCGAGCAAATTTACAAAATTACCTCAATTGACAAATTTGAAAAGTCAAGTACCTTAATTTTTCAAATTAAAAATCTAAGAAGCAAATTGATATAAACGCAATAGTCTAAGAGCAAAATGACATTTATCTCTTAAAAAACAAAAAACACCACACTATCTTATCATGGCAGTAAAATTTCAATCATGAAGAAGAAAGAGTTGAGAGTTATAAAACTATCATAAATCAATTTCCACATTTTTTGAACATAATACTAGAAGCCAAAAAATAAATGATAAAAATAAAACAAAAATCCATTAACATGCTATAATGCATGTGAAGACTGAAGAGGTTAGCACATATATAAGGCCTACTACTATGGTGAGATCCATTTTTTGTGATCCAAAACCCATTTTGGGTCACAAATAGTATTGTGACCCATTTCTTTCTGCAATGATACTGTGACCTAATAGGTCACAATGTTTTATACATATTTAAAATAAAGTAAATGATTATAAAACCCAAATTTGGGCTCTCTATACATTTAAGATCCAGGTGCTTTTTTGTTTTGTTTTGAAGGAGGTCCAATAACACCTAATCCGGTCCACATTCTAACATTTATCTTATTTTCCGTCTATCTCTGTTAACCTCACTCTCTCTCAGACCTCACTCTCTCGTCTTCGCCATGGAGCACAACCCGGCAGCTTCTCTGCTGGATCGGATCGACGAGCTTCGAGATCCAGCCGCCATTGGATATAGGTATAAGTGCGAGATCGTTCTTGACGAACCAGAAGATCGCTTCCAAGTCTACACCACTCATCTTCTCTCTCTCTCTCTCTCTCTCGACGTATCAAGTCTCCTTCTTCTCTCTCGTATCTCGGCGAACCAAGTAGTTCATCTCTCTGGGTCGTTATGATTATTGATGTGTTGCTATTTTTATATTTCTTTTTTTTGTTTTGAAATTTTTGTAGGCAAAAGGTTGATGATGAATTGATGGGTATTTCGTTGATAAAATTTGATGTTAATTCATTAGGGATATTGGATGATAGTTTATAGAAATTGGTTCTAATGGTTTAGGAAAATTTGAGGCACAATCTGAAAATATCATTCATGTTGTTGAGGACAATATATTTGTAATTTAATTTTGCAAATGTTACATTGCAAGCTGTTTTAGGGAAATGTGATAGTTCAATTTTATTGCAAATATTATGCACCATTTATGTTTGTGCAGTGGACTCAATTCTTTTGATGCTGTTATTTTATTGAGGATTTGATTTCAAACAGGTTTGATAAAGTGACAAGGCATGGAAGGGTTGTACGTAGGGAATAGAACTGTTGTTGGCAGGGTTGTCAAAGAAAGCTATGGTGCAGCCAAACAACAACATACATTTACAGTAAGGCTTAGGCTTAAGGTTGTGAATTTAGTATCTACTTGCTTGCCTTAGTTTATGGTGTGTGCGAATTCATTTAATTTTTGCATATGCCAAGTTTCCTTTCATAATTTTTGAACACAGTGAAATTTTTGTTTGCATTTTCTACTTGAAATGTTTAGTTATTCAACCTTATAATGTTAACTAGCAAAGTGGAGTTGCTCTTATACTGTTTACATCAATTAATCACTCCTAATCATCAAGCTGGTCCTCACAATGCTAGGAGCTGAAAACCAAGCTAATTGCTTGGTGCTTGCAACTTGCTTAGCGTAGTAATAAGCATCAGTAAATTAACGAAACAAATGAATGAAGTTTTCATTTCCTATATGCATGATTTTTTAGGTGGAAGTTTTCATTTCCTATAGCCATTGACTGAATGTCTAAGTTATTACTCTGTTGTTTCATTCCAGCAAATTATTCAATAATTGTAGATGTTGACAAGGGTGGCAATGTCGGTTGGAGGTCCAGTTTAGTAGATTAGAAACACAAATAGACATTTATTGATGAGAGGAAAAAATAAGAACTGGATGGATCAAATAAGGTAGCTAGATGAGCAGCCAATTGTCTGCAGATTTGGGAAGTGTCTTCCAGATATGGTCATTAAATAAATGCCCACTGACAATATGATGTAGTGTGTATAGGGGGAAGGACCAGAAAATTATTAAGGGACATAGTTATGATGGGCACATGTATATTTTTGATATGTACATATATATGGTGGGTATATATATTTGAAATTCAAACTATATATCTATGATGAGTTCTGCAGAAAAGAGAAAATATGTGCAGTCACATTGGCCAAGTAATTGCAATTAACCTACATCAATTACTCACTTAGAGTGGCAATTCTCTAATGGTGTTTTGTAAATGGCAGTTCTCTAATGGTTTTCTATTGTCGCCACTGTTAAATAACATTTTTTGTAGAAGCTATTTGTTTTTGAGATCTCTACTTCTTATTTTTATTTTGGATTTGGTTTTGATGTGTTTCTTGCATCTATGAACTAATTTTTATGTGATTGCCACTGCCTGCCTGATAGCGACAATTGTTAAATGGTAATTTTTTTTACAGTGACTATTTGTTTTTGCAATGGCTATTGTTAAAAAAAAAAAAAAACAGAAGACACACGACAACTTCAACAAAAAAGAAAAAAAGAAGAAGACACATGACAACTTCATAAAAAAAAAAAAAAAAAGTAAGTACATGGCTGCTTCAGCAAAAAGAAAAAAAAAAAAAAGAATTCAAAGATTTTTGTTTTTTATGTGTTTTTGTTAGAAAAGTACATAAAATTTGTATATGTATGTTGTTTCTAGGTTTTTTTTGGCACAGTGAGAATAGTTATTTTTCGATAGTGGCAATAAATAATAATTGCCACTGTGACAGTAACAATTAGGTGATTGTTACTATATGATACTAGCAAATTACCAATCACCTGATTTGTTACTGTGTGACAGTAGCAATCAGGTGATTGTTAATCTCTTAATTTTGTGATTTTCTATGGTTTGGATTTTTGTGATTGTTATTGTATGACAGTAACAAGATATATTAGTTATCTTCAATAGGTGATTGTTACTGTCAGATAGTAACAATATGTGATTGTTACTATCAAATAATAACAATACCTGATTGTCACTGCCTGACAGTAGCAATAAGTGATTGTTACTATCAAATAATGATAATACTTGATTGCCATTGTCTGGCAGTAGCAATAGATGATTGTTATTATTCAATAGTAACAATTATATTTACTATTAAAACGTAAAAGATTATGGATGTCTCATCTTGATTTTTTATATTTATATTAGTTATTATTTAACATGTTTATGAAATAAAAAATACTTAAATTATGATTTTTTTTTTTTGTAGTTTATGTACCAATTGACACTAAAATGAAAAAAAAAAATAATAAACAAAGGAAAAAAAATGGCATTTTAAAAACACTGTAGCGCTGGGTTTTTAAAAGTGGGCCGCTACAGTATTTCATTGTAGCGTTTGGGCCGGATGAATAGTAAATTTTAAAAAATGGTCTTAAAAAAAAACCCCCTTTAAAATATGACTAATATTGATTAAGTGATGTTTATAATTTAAAACTTAAATAATTATAAAAATTATACCATTAGCTTTATTTTAATGAGATATTTAAAATAAAGTCAATATTGAATATATTTAAAATAAAGAAATTTCATAAATTAGACAACGTAAGCCATATAACATTGGTACTTCAACAACCATAAACAACAAGAACATACATGATGATTTAAAGAAAAAACAACAACACACTTAAGTGGTAAACACAAAGACAAGAAATAAACTTCGAAGATAAACAACGAAGATTAACTTAACATATGAAGATAAACCTAACATACGATAATGAGAACAATATTGATGGACCATGATTTTGATCTTAATGTGTTGGTGCGAGTGGTGGGTTCCTTTCTCGAATCCAGATGTGCTTATCAAATTGGCTTTTAGGAATTCGTTGACATTTCGGGACCTAAGCAAAGTCCGGTGAGCATTCATCTCAGGTAATGATGATGGAGTGGGGCCAGTCAGACATGGTTCTACACCCTCATATTCTTGTTCCACTCTTCTAATGCTAACTTCTGCGTCTATAAGGTCATCCGTACAGTCATCCCCAGGGCGCTCATCCTCCACGATCATATTGTGCATGCATCAGTCTTATCTACTGTAGTATGCATGCATTTATTGGAGTTGTACTGCAATAAGTGAGAATTCAATGCTGGGTGGGAAATGCAATCAAGATTAACATTCAAAATACAAAATACAAAATACAATTAAAGAGCAAACATGACTTAAACAAGATTAACATTCAAAATAAAAAATACAATTAAAGAGTAAACATAATACGAGGTCTCATTCTAATTGTTAGGTGGGTACCCCTGGTTTGACTGATTGAGGTTGGAAAGATCCGGATAGTATCTAGATGGAGTGTACTCCGAGCTGTGGTTAGCGCGCATCTGCCTCCTTGTAATGACTTCAGCTATCTTTTTGCTCCCAATACATCAATTGCCCCTCATTCATCTTGGAGAGGTCTTAGCCCATAATATGTTCTTCCCATTCTAGCTGCATCTCGATCCTCACCCTCTTTCTTGCTTTATTTGTAGTGTCTCTTTCACTCTTTGCACGCTCCCTGTCAAGTCTTGTTTGTATGAAAATCCTTGAATTTTCATTATAATGATAAATTGCCTCAACCATATGAGTTTGGACAGGCTCAGCTGCCTTGACCCGTTTTGCACTGGTGGCCTTGGCTGTGATGGACCTATTGGTTGGAATGGTGGTGGATTTTTGTCATCATCAAGTGGTGTGATTGGATTGGCATTGTCATCCTTGAGATCGTCATCGGCGGGAGTGTCAGCCTCGTCGGTGGCGGGGTTCTCTGGATCACTACACCGGACGGGATCATGAGCCGCATCGTACTTTTCACTTTCATTTATTTGTTCCTAAATGTGCACCCATGAAAACTTGAATCCAGTCTTATTTCGAAAGCTTTCAAGTGCTTGCATAAGCTACAATAATAAAATAATAATACAAATATATAAATATGCTTGATAAATAAACAAAACAAAAAATAATAATACCATTATATAAATATGCTTGATAAATAAACAAAACAAAAAATAATCATACAAATATATAAATATGCTTGATAATTTGATAAAATAAAAAATAAAAAATAATCATATAAATATATAAATAAATAAAAACTTAGTACATTGGCATCATTTGCATTGCTTGCGCGCATTTGCTTGGCCTCCAATAGGCAACCATAAAATTTGTTGCAATCACGCGCAATATTTTTGAATCATGATTTAACGCCACCAACCTTATGTATGGTTTGACCCCCCATGTTACGCTTGAAAATTTGATGAATTTCTTCCCAAAGCACGACGACTCTTGTCATGGCATCAAGATAAGGTATGCCATTACTAAGGCTTCATCTTCAGCTACCCCCCACGCATTTCCTCTAGGAGCCATGACAAAGAAAATATTTTTTTGTACAAATTTAGTAAGCAAAGGTTGATGTTTGTGATGAAAAACTATGGGTGTTGTATGATATATATAGACTTATTTGAGAATATAGTTGTTGAAGAATTTGAGGAATTACAAAAAAAAAATTCTAAAATTTTTTGGAATTTTTTCGAGTATTATTTTGATTTTTAATGATTTGTATGATATATATGTATATATATATATGTATAGAGGAGTGTTCTAAAACTAACCAGTTAGCAAGTTAATACGAAACTAACCATGCTTTTAGGCCCACCACATCACTAATCTCATAATCCAAATCATAAACTATTTAGGCCCTACTTCAAAAATCATCATTACAAAAAATCAACTAAATCGAAAATCATGTAGTCATCTAATTGAGATCAAATAAATAGATAATCAATATTTTCGATAAAAGCATAGAAATAGTTGTTATTATAATCAAATGACTAAATGACTTCCAATTTTGAAGATTTTTTACAGGGATAATCTTTGAAGTATGACTTAAAAAATATACGGTTCGGATTTTGAAATTACATTGTACAGTGGGCCCAATATGATAGTTAATTTTGTATTAACTTACTAATAAGTTAGTTTTAGAGCATTCTTTTATATGTATATATATATATTTAAAAAAAAAATTATAGATGTTGTATGGGATATATCAGTCCTGCTCCAGTCGAGTTCTCTCTACTCTGCTGCTTCACGTGGTGGGATCCACTCGATTTTGGGTCTCATTCTTTTTGGGTCACAAAGTGACCCCTATTTGGGTTACAACTTGAGTTACATCCGGATTGGGTTTCTTTTTTTGGCCTATAGTGTTTGGCTGTGACTCATTTATAACCCAATATGGATTTTTTAGTCCCTTTTCTGGTGCATAGTGCAAGGCCTGATAATATTTACCGTGCAATTCCTCCAACTAATCAGCATGTTATTTTTAATTTTTTCACTCTAGATAAATAAAATATCAATTCATAAATTGAATAAAAAGTGAAAAAAAAAAAATGCATATTTAAGAAAGAATTGAAAGAATCTCACTAACTAGAGACCAACGCAAGTATTGTTCACAGATACACTAACATGCTGGATTTGGTGAAACACACTGAGCTCATCGAAACCAATAAAACAAACGCATGCACTATTTGATCAACAAATACAGTACATTAACTATTCTCTCTATTCATGGCAAAAAAAAAAAAAAAAAACTATTCTCTCTATTATTGAGAATGCAGGCCAGGCTTCTGAACCGAAAAAAAAAAAAAAAAAAGTGGAGAGAATGCAGGCCAGGCTGGTTTTTAGAGGAAGATCGAGGGGTAAGGCGTACGGACTGTCATGGTGATGGACTGATGCCAAGGGAACACGATTCACAAAGCGCACAGCTGGTAGCTGTGACCTCTGTGTCTGTGTGTCTCGCAAGAGTACCGTACACCTGCACCCCCTAAAAACTCAATGAATGTGTTGACGCGGCACCACCACATTGCTTTGACCCTCCAGCTGGTATACACCATCACCAACGCCTGAAAAAGAAAAAGCCTGACCTTCTGATGTTTTCTGCTCCTTTTTTCTCTTCCTTGAGCTAAAGATTTCCCAAAGGACCTTGAATTTCGTGCAAATTTCGGCTTACGTGATAAATGTGTGCAAAACTGACAAATCATCCCATGTAATGGGTCCATAGATTCTGCGGGACCCCAACGGGACAAAAACTTTTCTATATGCAAATAATTTTGTGAATTGTCAATTATCAATTGTCATAGAGAAGAAAAAAACAGTATTTCCTTTTCTCATAAATTTCATAATTTTGTGAATCTCAAATTTATTTATATTTCAATTTTAGATTTCAAATAATATATCTTTATGCATATTAGTATTTTAGTTATTGTAAAATAAATAATCTTTAAATTAGGTCATGTATGAATTAATGACATATTGACACATCATTTGAAATTTAAATTTAGAATTTTATCACTATTTTTTTTCTTATAATTTAGCACTATACCTTCGTCTCACTTCGCCTTTTTAAATTTTATTATTTCAATTTACCCTTTGTAAATTTCCTACGTTTCTCACATAATTCGAAATCGTCAAGTCCATTCATACCATCGTTTGAATTGATAACGTGGTAGGGGTAAATTTACGGTAAAATTTATTGTTTCAGGATTTGTGAGACATGATTAAATTTACAGGAGTAAAGTGAGACAATAAACTTTAAAGGATTACTAGTGAGACGAAACTATAATTTCAGAGAGTAAATGTGCAAATAATCATTATTTTATCTCTAAATTACACATTTTAGTCCTTACTTTTTAACATTTTTAGTAATTTATTCATATTTGAAATATTTAGTTAACTTTTGAATAATTTTAGTTTTCATTTTATTTCTTAGACTTTAGTTGATTTTATTTTTTATTTTGGGTTTTAATTAATTTTGTGTGTTTTAATTAATTTGATTGTTATTTTTTTAAATTTTTGTAGGCTTAAGTGCTTAACTAAGAAATGAAGAAAAGGCCCAAAGAGAATAGAAAAAGACAAAGCCTGGCCTATGAAGAATATGTTGAAGGAAAATATGGTGACTAACCTTAAAAGAATATACTGGCAAAGTGCAATGTGCAAATTGCAGCCAGATTTCAGTATAATGGGATTTAAAACCAAAAAACCCAACTTCTCTTTCTCTCACAAGCACACACACCCAGTATAATTGGGGGTCTATACCATGGGGTTCGATTGGCTTGGGATAGAGGCTTCAGAAGAGTTTTTGGGGAGATGGATTCAGTTATTGCGTTTCATTTAGTCAACCAAAATGGAGTTGATTTGCATCCGCTGGTAGTGTTGTTATGTACTGTTTGCAAGGAGTTGTTGGCAAAAGACTGAGATTTAATCTATTTGCTTGGAAGATGAACCCGATTGTGCAAATTTTCTAAAAAGCGCGCGTTGTTTTCATAGAACAATCCTTTTTCTTTTTGCCCCTTTACATAGAACAAGCCTTAAAAAAGAAAGACAAAATGACCATTGATCAAAGTACTTGAACGGTGAGAGTTGCTGGTCATTTTCTGAATTAAAAAATGTTATAAAGAATGAGTTAACAAAACAAATAAAATTAATATTAGTTGTAGCCTTGTAGGGTTATGTTATAAGTCAATAAAACTCTATTAAACTCCACGGGAAAGTTTAACAAAGTTTAATAAACTCAATAAAGAAGTCTATATGAACTCTATAAAAAAGTCTATATAGAGTCTATAAAAAATCTTTCAAACTCTTCAAAATTCCATCACTTACAAAAGTGTATAAAAGTTTATATAAATCCATATTGAATACACCCCTTTAGTTGGCTCATGTTTTTACAGAGAAGAATTGTTTGGTTTCTTTGGATCATTATTTGGATTTGGGATCACTGTCTTTTATATCCCCTATTTCTTGTGAGCAGGCTCTTTGAAGAAAATATATATTGGGTTTGATGGAGCTGGATCTGAAGTGTCGTTGTTTTTTGGCCTTTCGGCTCCCCTCTTAACAACAAAAAATAAAAATAAAAAGTGAAAACCCGAAAAGTAAAATCAGATCATAGGAAGTTTGTGTGTTTGATTACTTTTCTTTTAGGTGCAGTGTAACATAATCAATTAATCACGGAATGGTACTATGGCAGTGGCCAAAGCCTCAAACTTAGGCTAAGTAATATAACGGATATCACTGGCTCTTTTGATGTCCAAATCAAGGGGTTCGGATCCTACTAAACCACACCGCCGGGTTTGACCCGAGTAAGACTTGTATTTAGTAACATAAAAAGAAGAAAAAAGAAGACAAAAGAGGAAGAGTGAAATTTTGAACTCAGGACTTATTCTAACAAAAAGAAATTGAGTGACATCCAATAAATTAAATATTTATTGACATGAAGACTGGCTTTTTTTTGGATTTGTTTTTACAAAAATACTAAAAATACCATTCTATATTCAAAATTATTGATCTTAACTAGTGTGACAGATTAAATAAAAAAAAAGTGTAGTAAAAGAGAGAATAATTTCCTTTTAATAGCGTAGGTGTCTCATTTTGTTGGATTCTGATACCATATTAGCAATCTGACCTGGTACCCCCGTGACAGAAAAGTTTTCTCAGTACAAGAAGGTGCTGGCCCGGGATGCAATCGTCATTTTAATAGAAGACAGGAGGACAGCTGGTCCTTTCCTTCTACAAGGCTCCGCAAATGTCATACATATACATTGTATTTATATATTATACTATTTCTAGATTTGTACCACTAACACAGATTTTTATTCCCAAAATTAATACCTCACGTATTAAAAATATTAAATAAAATTTAAAACTTACCCTTTCAATAAAAAACTGCAATTTTATTATGTTAATGATTTAGCCGTGGATTTCTATGGTGGAAAATGTTAAGCTGGAAAAGAAAAGGTCCTCTATCCCCCTTCTCTCTCTCTATCTATCTGTTTCTCTCTCTACTTGTGCCGTACCTACTGCCTGTGCTCCCTCTCCTCTTTCCCGTTTCACCTTCTCTCAGTCCCGGACCTTACTAGAGAGAGAGAGAGAGAGAGAGAGAGGAGGAGAAGAAGAAGGGGAAGAGCAGAGGGCGCGGCGGCGCAAAGTAGAATTTGTTCGCCGTGGCTGGGCTGGGGTTCGCCGTTGATGGATGATTCTTCTTCTTCTTCTTCTCCTTTTTCTCCCTAAAAAATTAGAAAAGGTCGCTGCTGCTTCGCTTGGTTCTCACGGCAACAACCCCTACACCTGCACTTTGATTTGATGGAGAGAAAAGGAGCAATTCCCAGCATTTTGCTTCCCCTAATTTCATTCTAAGTATTTTTAGACATATAAAATTCTGGCGGACCTCAAAGGAAGCTTAGCGTTCCTTTCATCGGTTGTCGCAGATCGTTTGGATTTCAAGTGGAAGAGAAAGAGGAGGGCTAAGGCTAAGAAGGCGAAGATGCTGTGGATTATGAGGTTCTCAGGGTTCTTTTCTGCTGCAATGCTGATGATCATTCTCTCCCCATCTCTCCAATCCTTCCCTCCCGCCGAAGCCATCCGATCCTCTCACCTCGACTCCTCCCTCCTCCGCCTACCCCGCTTCAACTTCCGAAAGGCCTCCGCATTCCGCAATGCCGATCAATGTGCCTCCGCTCCACCCAAAATCGGCGTCTGCTATCCCAATTTGGTCCACGTGGCCATCACTCTGGACGTCGAGTACCTCCGTGGCTCAATCGCCGCCGTCCACTCCATCCTCCAGCACTCGCTCTGCCCCGAGAGTGTCTTCTTCCACTTCCTGGTCTCGGAGACCAATCTGGAAGCCCTAGTCCGATCCACTTTCCCGCAGTTGAAGTTCAGGGTCTACTACTTCGATCCGAAGATCGTCCGCAGCCTGATCTCGACGTCGGTGAGGCAAGCGCTGGAGCAGCCTCTCAATTACGCCAGGAACTACTTGGCGGATCTGCTGGAGCCCTGCGTCGGCAGAGTCATATACTTGGATTCTGATCTGGTGGTGGTGGACGATATCTCCAGTCTCTGGACTACCAGCCTTGGTTCCAGAACCATCGGGGCACCCGAATACTGCCACGCCAACTTCTCCAAGTACTTCACGTCGGCATTCTGGTCCGAGCACCGCTTTTCCGGCGCCTTCGACGGCCGGAACCCCTGTTACTTCAACACCGGTGTCATGGTCATAGATCTGGTCAAGTGGAGGCGGGCCGGGTACACCAACCGGATCGAGAAGTGGATGGAGATTCAGAAAAGCGATCGGATCTACGAGCTCGGCTCTCTGCCACCGTTTCTGCTGGTTTTTGCGGGACACGTGGCGCCCATCGAGCACAGGTGGAACCAACACGGCTTGGGAGGTGATAATGTGAAAGGGAGCTGCCGTGACCTCCATCCCGGCCCGGTTAGCCTCCTGCATTGGTCCGGTAGCGGCAAGCCCTGGCTCAGGCTCGACTCCAAGCGGCCCTGCCCACTGGACGCGCTCTGGGCACCATACGATTTGTACGGACACACGCATTGAACTGCAAGGGGTAGTCGCCGGTAAATTCCCTCCAGGACTGTTTTGTCACATCCTTTTTTTCTTTTATTTCCCAATTTGCGGTTTACTTTTTCTTTTTCTTTTTTTAATTTTTCTCTTCATTGTTTTCTTCTGTGTCTTCTTCTTCTGGTTCATTTTAGCTTGACCTGCTCATTTTTTTTTATCTTTTGTTTTAAAATTTTGGTATGATTAGGTCATCTCTCACTGTCAGGCGATTTGTATTCTATTCTTGTTCTATTATTCCTGCCTCTGAAAATAAAAGAAAAAACCAAGGGATATTCAATTTGTTAGTGTATAGACACTTTGTTACATAGTGTTTGTCAGATATGGTATTCTTTACTGTTTAGTGCCAAGCAGAGATGGTTGTGCGGAAAATGAAGAAAAATGCTAGGGCTCCCCGGGGTCTTTGCATTGCAAATTTGCAATTTCATTTTCATTTTCAATTGAAATTCAAGTGGTGATATATGGAATGGAATTGGCCAATATGTAGTTTTTAATCCCATTAAATTAAACTAGCAAACATATAATTACATTTATGAGTGCCATCCTTCCTTCCTTCCTGGCTAGCTAGCCGGTGCCTGTCCACCACTCCACCTGTTTGGTTCTTGGGAATTTCATCAATATATATATATATATTTAGGTTGTACTGTCTTTCTGTTCCTCTCCCTCTCTTTGTCTCCCTCTTATGTAAGTTTAGATTGGATAGGATAGCTGCTTAATTGTTTGGAGTAATTATTTAACCTACCAGTAGTACCTGTTGGCCAAGTTGGTTGGTTGTGTGGTTTTTATTCTTTCATTTATTATGTACCTGTTGGTTTGTTTATTTATAATGTTTGTGGGTAATTGGATTCTTGACTGCGGGTCATGTTTTGGGTGACATACAATTAACTCATTTGATGCAGAAGAGGGAGGGAGGGAGGGAGGGATGGATGGAAGGAAATTGGGTGAACAAGGATGCAATTTAAGGTGGGAGGAGACTGAGCTTGCTTGGGTGGCTGCGGCAAGGCAGCCGGGGACTTGTGACTCCTTGTTAGCTGCTGCTAATCGTCCCACTCAACCTCTCTTCTCTTCTCTTGCCCGATTCGTTTTGCTGCCAATTCCTCATTATATTCCCTCTTTTCCATCGCATCCCATCATTCTCTCTTTTCGTAAATTCATCCCTAATTTCATCCATTTAACCCACTGTCCATAACATTAATAATTTTAGGGGCTTTTATCCATTCAAAATCTAAATACTTATTGTGAACTGAAGTGGGAACGATTTCGTTGACACAAAATAAGTAGGAAGTTAGGAACCATACATTTCTCACAAAAAAAAAACAGAAGGTGGTAACGATATTTAAATCGAATGGTAGCATCGGATTGGGACCCAGTGTCATTGTTGCGTAGCAACTGTCCAAACTAGTGTGGACGGGGACCGATTCCTTGGGCCCCACCATCACACGTGTCTAGTTGCCTTGCCTATGTGGACTTGGAGGTTTGTTTCTACATTCACATTCTTGATCTGTTTTGGTCAAAATTCTACAATCACATCCACCAATGGTCCAATACCAAAGGGCGGTTAATTGGCAACATCACAGTCGGTTTAATCAGTCATATAATTTACAAATCGATACAATTTAAAAATGTATTACCATTTTTGTTAATCAAATTATTAAATCTATTATATTTTTAGTCATGTATTTTATAAATTATTATAATTTTTTTCATATATTTTATGTAGCGGTTAGTGATTCAATTATAACGAATTAATAAAGAAAAATGTTAATATATCTTTGAATTGTACCTGCTAAAATCAAAACAAGTAAAACTACAAAAACTAAAATAAAATTTGACATAAACTACATAGACCAAAAAGAAAAAAAAAAAAAACCCGAATAAACTAAATGGACATTTGTTAAGCTGACCTAGATGGGTAGGGTTCTGTTAATTAAACAAGTTTCATGGGCTGGGGTGTTTTAGATGGATCCATTATCACAGATCGATAATGGGTGTACCGTTTACGCCCATGAAAGAGAAGGTAATTTTCTTTGGCTTTCCTGCCACTGGCAGTATTTATATATGCGAGTAAGTGAGAGTAGGTTGTCCATGTGTATTGAATTGCACTGTGCTTTTCTTTTTTTAATAATTTTATTTATCTGTCATTCATTTGTAATTTTCTTTATATATATATATTTACATTTAATGAAACGATTTCTAGCTTACTGAAAGAGTTGAAATGTTTAGAGGTCCATTCATTCTGTTGAGAGTCACAGGAACTAAGGAGATGGACTCTTGACCCATAACCCAGAATCTTATTTGTAGAAAATGGCATATACGTACAACTTCTAAGAATGATGATAAATCACAGGAACTGGTCCCTTAAAAATTCTAATGGTCTTTTTTTCCCTCTCTCCAACTGAAGACGTATTCGAAATTTTAGCCTCTATCTCCACCTAGGGGTAAAAAAGAGTGCAACTTAAGGTCGACCGTGAGATTTTAAAGGCTCGAAACGAATTATTATAAATTTATAATAACTCAAATTAAATCAAAATTATAACATAACAAAACAACAAATATAAAAATTTGAGAGTGGCGGTTGACTCACTCAACTACCCGACTCTAGACTGTAAGTTATGGTGACAATTTGTAGCATGAGTTAAAGTCGGATGTATGAGAAATGAATGTTTAAAGGTCATGATATATTTAAGTGTCTTTTAGTCTTTTAGATATAACATCATTTTAAATACTTTATTTTAAAATAGGCTTATTAGGTAAATAAATGTGTGTGGTAGTTTTCTTTTTTTTTTGAAAAGTTTTAGAATAATTTTTATACTATTTTTCAGTTAAAGATGTGACATTCAAAATATTTTAATTAAAAATTTTTAATTTATTTAAGCACCAATAAAAAACTTTTCCTTAATTTTTCCATAATAGCAGTTTAAAAAATGTCACGTGACTTGTATGTGCTTGAAAAAAAAGGGTAAACTTGTCCTTTCCATCACCATAAAAAATTAATACTAAGAAAATTTAAAAAATAAATTAAAGGAATTAAATTTAAAAAAAAAAAGGCAGTCCCGACCCTCTTCACCTCCACCCCAGATCCCTCCGCGCCGGCGACTGTGTTCCCGCCTGCGTTAATCTCTCTACTCTGCCACATCTATCTCTTCCTCTCTATCTTTCTCTCTCTCGATCTTGGTGTTCTTCACTGTGGCGTGCTCTGTTGTAGTTAAGAACTCCGTCGTACTGGGTTTAGTATTGGGCTCAAAGTGGCCTTAATATTGTTATCACCACCTAAACGCTTAGGTCTTGATGGCAATAGAACTTCACGCCGCGCATGCTCTGTTTTCAGCAGCAGCCAAGGTTGTCTAGCGCATAAATGATGGAGGGGGTTGATGGGAGAAACCACCCAAACATCTCCCTGGAAGATCAAATCCTTGCCAATGCCTGTAATCCTTTTAGCCATCAGATCGTCACATTCCTAAAGAAAACCGTGGGAACTCAATAAAGTGACAGACAATCATCCATAAAGCATGAATTTACAAAAAGTAAAAATAATAATAATAATACAACAGAAAATATCAGCTAAAGTAAATGCAATTTGATTTTGAGAAGACTTCATTTTATTATTCAGAGCAACAGGAAAAATAAACTAGATAAGTGCATAAAAAACCTCCAATTAATTGGATTGTGAATATAACTATTTCCTCTATGGGCGAAATCTGCAGCACATCATCACCCAAATAATTGAAAGGCTTTACTTGGGTTTTTAGATCTTAGAATAAAGTAAATTGGAATAAGAAATTCATAAACACCCAAAAAGTATATTTAATTGGAGATACTGCACATAATAGAAAAGAATGGAAGATGAGAATTCATGTGATCACGGGGAAAGATTTGGCTGGGAGAGGGAGGTGATTGCGGAATTAAGGAGGGAGGGAAGGGATCAATGGTGGCCGGAGAAGGGAGGGAGGTAGGGTATGGGTGAGGAGGAGGGTCGGTGGTGGGGAGGGTTCTGCATCCTCCCAATCGCTCTCAATTTCTTTTAATTATTTTCAATTTATTATTATTAGTTTTTAACTATGATTAAAAAGACATTTTTACCCTCATAAAATGGTCATGTGCAGGTCACATGACCAATTTTAAATGGCAATTATGATTGAATCGACAAATAGTCCTTGATTGATGCTTAAATAAATTAAGAGTCCTTAATTGGAACATTTTGAATATTACATTCTCAACTGGAAAATGGTGTAAAAGTTGAGGTCTTTTGCTAAATTTTTTTTTTTCCACATCAGATAATGACTTAAGCATGAATTTGTGGATATTTACAAAAGATGTCATTGCTCCACTTTGAGCAATATTTAAAAATCTATGATTTGAGGCATTTATTACTCCTAATTTTGAATGTTTTAATTGATGAAATTTTATGATTCATGCATCCAATTCAAAACAATAATTGTTACCAATTACGAATATCAATATATAAACACTCAAATACAAAAAAATTAAACACCCAATATACATATAATATATCTATAATATAGATGATAAATAAACACAGTAAGCCTCTACTTTGGGTTAAAAAAAAATTATATATCTAATAAAAATATAACAAATCCAACACAATACAAATATAACACTAAGATATATAAATACAAATATCAATATATTGGATTCAGGTATATAAAAACAAAAAAAGAAAATTAAGAAGATACATATCGCTCTAGTCAAGAAAAATATATAATTACCGACCTCCTTTTGAGGTACGTATATATAATTACTAAACTCCTTTTGAGGTATATATACTAATGGTTTCATTACCTCTTACTCAGGTAGAAAAATGTGGAGGAAAAACAAGAATCATAATCATGAAGGGCTTGGTGTTGAAAAAAAAGAGAGAAGAAGATCGAAGATCGAAGATAGAAGATTGATGATGAAGAAGGATAGAAAATGAAAAAAAATCAAATAAGAAGAAAATAAAAAAGAAAAGAAAAAGAAGATCGAAGAAACCACAAACACAGCCAAAGTAAAAAAAACACGTTACTTACATGTAAGTAAAGATGAAAGAAAACTTGCAAAAACTGCAAAAAACGTCGTGTTGAACTTTTCAAATTGTTAACCTAAAGAACATGTGAGGATGAAAGCTTAACGATGTTTGAAAAACGTAAATGACGTTTCTTCTTAATCTTTGAATGTTGGTCGTAATACACTAATTTGGACAAACATTTATTTTGAAATTTGAAAACAAAATAAAAAAGGATATACTTAATTTACAAAGTCAAACATAAATGAGAATTAATTACCAAAAAATAAATGATAACCTTTAAATAAGGCATTATTACAAACTAATTTAGATAGATAATTAATACAATTGATACAACATTAATTAATGTGGTTGGAGTGTTGATGACGGTGCACGCACAATATATATATATATATATATACCCTATATATATATATCCTTCAATTCCAGTGCCTGGAATTATATATATTTTGATATCAGGCAACCCAGTTGAAGTTCTCTCCTGCAAAGCGCACATTAAGTAAAGTAGATGGAAGACTTGGAAATTAAAGCCCCAAAACTTGGTCCCAACCATTGAACACCGTCAACTAAGAGGTTGTCAAGCCAATGCGGATCATCATGAACAATATTATCCCCCATGTTGCTGCCCATGGTATGCTGTACGACTTCATCTACTGTACATGTAGCTATAGGGGTAGTACGGTCAATATTTATACAATTAGCAGCTGAGGATAATTCTTTATTTATGTAGAAATTATTATAACCTCCACAAATAGTTAAACTCTGATCATGGTCAATGGCCAAAAAAAAAAAAAAGCCTCTGATCATGGTCAATGGCCAAAAAAAAAAAAAAGCCTCTGATCATGGTCATGATCAACATCAGAATACATAGGCTAATTTTGCTCTGGGAGTGGGATAGGGATAGCTGCAGTAGCATTAATCTGACTAATTTGTTGATGATCAATATCATTATTAGCATGTAATTCTTTGTAGTTCACACATGTATAGATCATCATGATCATGACCACATCTAACTAGCTTGCACTACCCTTGCAGTTGCAGCAGCACTTCCCTCCAGCACCTGCAATCTTTGTGCAATGTCACTCAACATCCAATGGTGACTACTACTACGTACTACTACATACTCTGACCATTTTCCATGATGGACTGCTCTGGTAGGTGACTTTGAACTTCCTATTTGTAGTACTCATGGGTTACGTTGGCACGTTGGGCTAGACTATTTTTATGGATTATGCTGAATGGTGTTGGACTGGAGTAGGCTGGACTAATGTTATTCTGTGTTTGGTGCTGTGTGAAGCTAGATAAGCTAAATAACACTGTTATGTGTTTGGTGTATAATCAGACTAAGCTATAATTATTTTAATTTTTAAATTAATAAACAATTTTAAAAATTTTGCCATTTCATTAAATGTTCACAAATTTTACTATGGGTTTAAAACCCAAAGTCAGATTTCACAAAAAAAAAAAAAAAAAAAAAAAAAAAAAAAAAAAAATTAAAAAAAAAAAAAAAAAAAAAAAAAAACAAAGTAAGATTTATCATTTATGATTTCATTAAATTGGACCAATTTTTTTTTTTTCATTAAATCATATCTCTCTCTGTCCACTCACACACACACACACACTCTCTCTCTCTCTCTCTCTCTCTCTCTCTCTCTCTCATTTCTCTTTTCTTTCTGCTCTCTCCCCGACACCCCTCTCTCTGCACTCTCTCCTCCGCTCGCCTGCACCGGTGCGTGTGGCACCGTCCGGAGGTCAACATAAGAGGTTCTTGCCGGGCTTTGCTCGCCTCCTCCCCCTCTCTCTCTCTCTGGTCTTCGTTGGCCCATCTCATCACTGCCGAAACAGAATAAAGCCGAACCTCTCAACCAGCGATCTGCGTTTTCCAGCCACATCGCAGCTCCGGACCACCTAGGTCCTCACCTCCTCACCTTGGCGAGTCCAACCATGGACTCCAATTGTCCATCCAGTCACCGACGGCGGAAAAAGGATGAGAAATCTGAAAGTCACCTCGCCGGCGATTGTGTTTTTGGCATCCTGCAATAACAAGTTCTATTAGTGGGGGTTCTTTTCCTTTCTTTTTTGACGTGTTCTTTGTGTTTGGATTATAAAGTTTGATTGAAATGTATTTAATATTTATGCAGTATGAAATATGGATGTTTGTTCTTCCTGCAAACCATGGGCTATTTATTCACTGTGTAGATGGTAGGAAATCAGGAAATATGGATGGGTATAGTATCTTGGCTTTCATGCTGCTCTAAGGCAGGCCGTGCTATGCAACGAGGTCTCAACAGACCGTGCTATACAAGGATGTCTAAGCCAGTGTTTTAAGAAAAACCGGTGCTATGCAATCCCACTTAAATTAGCACCGGGTGATACCAAACATAATATAAGGGTGTTATTTAACACTGAAAGTTTAATTTAGGTGATCTGTTCACTTAATAAACTTGATTAATTTCACTTTCAGTGATCAGACCCCAATTTTTGGTTTATGTGATCACTCACGAACTAGTCAAACAAACACAACTCAGATGGTTCAGTAACAAAAATATGAAACTCCAGATTGACTTCTAAAAACCAAAAATCACTTCTGTGAACAACACAAATCAAACACACCAAAGATCAAGTGACATCCTATACACTCAGAGGACCCATCACAGTAGGCATCTCAGTGTTATCCACAACTACAGTGGTGTGTGATTAGCTAGATAATTATATAAGGCATATATCAATTTCAAGCATATAGCTACAGTACAGATTTGTGTTTAAAAGTTGAGTGAGTCAGTAAACATAACAACACAAATAAGAAAGACAGATGCACACAATATGTTCACCCAGAAAAACCACAAATGGTAAAAACTGGGGGTCTATCCAGCTGACCAGGCAATCCACTAAATGAGAAGTTCAATACAAAGGGAGCACACAGCACACAAGCTCAATCACTAAGTCCTAGACTAAGTGGCAGCTTTCTTACCCCTTTGTGCAACTTCCATAAGCAAGGAAATCGGTCATTCATGAAGAATGCAGCTCCACTCCAAGCTCATCAACCCATGACACCAATTCGCACCAAGCCCAGTAGATTCATCAATGCATGAACATGATATGCCAATGTAGGATTCAAAAACAAAGATCAACTTTCTCAAGCTATAGGCGTGAAAAGGTTGATATTGAATCCTTCAACTAAAATCTAAAAAGAAGGTGTTTGAAGAATATATGAAAAGATTTAAGCACTCAAACCCATTTAGAATTTTAGATTAAACAAAAACAAGTTCAGAAAATATTTTTGATTTTTCAAGAATTAAAAGACCATTTTCTGAAAAAAGTTAAAGATGAGCACTTAAGCTCCAAAATACCCAGACGGGATACCCCAAAAATGCACGCTCAAAAAAATGCTCATTCACACACGGAAAAGATCTGAAAGGAATGCACCATATACCCGTACACACCCACGCAATTTTCATGTTTGCCCGAAGCCACGTGGAAGCCAATCAATGGCTGTCCACAAGAGACGAATGAGGGGCATATTCTCTTTGTCCTAGAGGGGTATCCTAGTATTACTAAGGATAGGAATGAGGAGCTGTAAAAAGGAATTTTGCTTTATTTTGCAAAAATCAGAAATGGGGAAGACGATGAATAGTGCTGATGTGTGAAGGTGTGTGGCGTGAATGGCAAAGATGCAATCAGATCTGATTGCTACAGTAGGGGAACCAAGCCATGTGCAATGCACATGCATGTTTAGTAAAAAACAGAACATGGGCTTTCAATGAAATGGGCTTAAAAAATAAAACACGAAATGGACCTACTGTTGTGACTGTGACTTAAGTAACAGCCACTGTACGTGAAAAACAGTGTTCTTTATGATCAGTGAATGACTAGTCAAATAGACAAAAAACTGTGATTTTCATGAGATGAATGAATAAAGTATACCTTGTGTCTTTGTTCATTCTTGGCTTCTTCAATACAGCTGAACTTGACCTTAATCTAGCCTAGAGCTTGTGAGTCATTAAATAAAAATAAATACAAATGTTTTGACAAGGAAAATAGCCAATATAACAAATCCTAGAAACTAACAATCTCCCCCTTTGGCTTTCCTTGACAAAACATCAACCCATTCACCTCACAAGACTCTCAACACTCAGCCCAACACTATGTTTTAATGTACCTGCAAGAAGAAGTACTTGCACAACACAAAATATGATAGTACAGCAGCCAATGCAATTTAAACATAGCAAGCAATGTAGATTAAACAAATACATTCTCCCCCTTTTTGTCATGGAAAGACAAACGGACATACATAAAAAAGAAGAGTGAAGTGCAAGAAAGCATAGAGTTGGAAAATGTGCAAGAAAAATCAATGGCAAAATGATCAAAAAAGAACTGAAGTAAATGTCATAACTTCCCTGAAAGTTGAACTCCCCCTAAAGACTAACTCCCCCTAAGTTCTAACTCCTCATAAATTCGAACTCCCGCAAGGACTGATAACCGGCAGCAGCAGTAGCAGCGTCTCTGTACCGGGCTTGCAGAATATAGACATATAATATGAGGGGCAGCTAGAGAAGAAAATAGGCAAGCAAAAAAGATTGAAATGCCCTTCAATGAACAGTAAGCCAAAGAGCTGAATGGTCGTGTTAAAATGACTGTATGTGACGACTGCAGACCAATCAAAATGGACAAAGTTCGTACTGAACAGAACTGGGAAATAAAGCAGTCATGGAATTTGACGAAAAGATAGAGGAATCCTAGAAGAGTTGGAAGCAATGACACACAAGAAAAATCTACGAGGTAGATGTGCTTCAGGGATTTTATTTTTGAAAAAAAAATTTGACAAAACAACAAACACAATTGAAAAGAATTAACCACCAATGTCAACACTCTAATAGATATGAAAAATGAAAATTGCAAAATTTTGTGCAAGAAAATAAGCATATTTGGGATATAGGGAGGTCAATGCTAGCATTCAAGACTTGTTCTAGATGGAAAAACAATGTCAAAGACAACCAAAGAGATTAAATAAGTTTCATCCACAACAAGAGATTAGAATTTAACCACTCAAGAGAATTTCTAATTTGGGAACAAATCTTGAAAGCAAAGTTTTTCAACTCATGACAATGGCTATGAGAAAATTATATTCATTTGTTTTGTTTAGGTACATCCCAAGATAAGTGCAATGATTTGGTCCAATTTTGCGACTCTTTACCCTAGAACACCATAAAAACACCTTATTTCTCCCTAGGGCCGTGACTTCTTTGGTCACACTTCCTTTTTTTT
>QANW01004282.1:691155-743720 GCA_003254865.1 Dryas drummondii
CACTTACATAGAGATCTTCCAAGTTGGTGATTTCGGACCTTTCCTTCCCGTAACCCCATTAAATTGTCTAATAGCACTAGTTTAGACAAAATATCAATTTAAGTTATATATCACAATTTAATATACAATTTATATTATGTAAGATGGTACATATTAATAGACACTTACGTGTTCACGACATCCATCCAGCCTGGGTTACTGGTTTGTCTTGGAAGAGGGTCCATGATGTGGACCACGTCCTTTTCTTCATTAATGATTGTCAAAATCCAATGGTTACTGTCAAATTGAACGATACTTCCAGTGTCTAGCTAGACATCAGAAACATTCTAAGCAATTATATATAACTCATAAAAAAAAAAGTCCTGCAATTAAAAAATTAAGTGACAAGCCGGGTAATATAATTGAGCATTAACAAGTGGTGATAATGACATGATTATTGTGATCTATGTACCTGAATCATATGCCACACACAGCGCCAGGCAGTTCGAGAGAACACTGGAGCCATGATCTCAACAAACCTAAATTAACAAAAGTGACAACCAAGAAATATTTATTAAATCCAAATATCAGACATCGGAAAAGCATATGTCAAAGCATACACAAAAAACACCACCACTTAAACGCCCTTTATAATTTCTTAATGTTCTTACGCAGGACATGGAGGCAAATGCGGGTCAGTGCACCATCCTGGTTTCTCCTCTGTTACTCTGGATAATTTCAGGGATGAGGTTATTTCATAATTCATCAACTAAACCTGAAATAGACAAATTTCAGTAAAGGTCCAGTGATTTTACTTGTGAACTTCACGATCACCTCTTCTCTTTGTCATCTGCCATGTTAAACCTTTGTTAGGTTCCAAACCAGGCTGTGAAATCTCCAAACCATGCTTCCTCACGAGTTTTATGTATCTGAAATCAGATTGAAAAGGGAGGCGTAGCAAAGTTTATTATTAAACTAACAAATTCAACATAAAAGAATTACTTTGTAACCAAAACTCACTCTTCTGCATTAAAATGCTCAACTCCCAGGTCTTCATCCCAGATAAATATGTAGTCGTATGAAGCCACAATGTCAGGATGCAAAAATCGCTTGGCATACCACCTTTGAGAAGCATTTAGAAGTCATAAACCAGAGAAATTATCCATTACGTACATGCATTTTGAATTACAAACAGGAGTTAGAGAGAGAGAGAGAGAGAGAGAGAGAGAGAGAGAGAGAGAGAGAGAGAGAGAGAGAGAGAGAGAGAGAGAGAGAGAGAGAGAGAGAGNGAGAGCTTTTTCACTGCTGCATCAATATTCTTTTTCTGATTGTAACCCACAGTGAATGTTACAAGGTACCTAGGTTTGATGGTTAAATCCTGCAATTGCAAACTCAATCAAAAGCCTTGTACTTTAAATGACAAAGAACCAAGTTATATATTGACACCGGAAGTATCTTTGTGCCTCTAAAAACAAAAAGACTATCATAGACATTAAAGAGTTACCAGCAGAGTCAGATTTAAGAGCAACTTTGTAGCCTCACTCAGACTAAAGAGAATTTTTCTTAGAAGAAAAAATCAAATTCTTTTCATATTATTCTACTGTTTTCCTTTTATTCTTTAAAAGCAAAAATTGGTATATAATGGTAGATATAACAGACTTCTATTTTCATTAGGCGATAAAATAAACAGATAAAACTTTTTAGGTTAATTTCTTTGTATGTGAATTCCCACTGTATGATAACCCCATCTATAAAACAAATGTCCAACACAGAAGATTCCAGCTTTTTTGCAACAGCCATATTCCATCATTTCATTAACGTCACCAAGTACATGTCAAATATCTTTCTTTTTCTGTGTCCCATATGCATTACCGAGTAATTCAGATCAAGAAAACAGAAAATTCTGCAACAAAAAATTGTTCTCTGAACGCCATATACTAATTGAATCCATCAACAACAGTTACTCTGCATTATCTTCAGTAATCATTTGCAGTATCCTAACAGATTAATTAGGATCTGTTACTCTGGTGCATTATATTCAGTAACAGATCCTCCTAGTGAATTAAAAACGTGACAATATCCTGTTCCAAAGAGAGAGAAATTGAAAACCAAGAAAACCCCTAATTTCGAGAAGCAAACGAACCTATGAAAATCCCTAATTTGAAGAAAAACCTAAACAACAACAAGAGCGAAGAGGATAGAGAGATAGCGAGAAGGGGACAGAGATAAAGAGAGAACCCAGGAGAGATGAGACTGAGCTTACCTTTTGAAGCCGCAACCCAGGAGGATGAGATAGTTCGTACTTGACCGCCGACGGCAACTTCGACTTCGGCGGCAAGGTCTGAGTGAGAACGAGACGCGCGAGAGAGACAGAGATCGAGAATGGCGGCAATCGAGTGTGTGTCTCAGTTTGTGTTTGAGAGGGTGAGAGAGCTTAAAGGAGATGTTTGCGCGCATAGAAGGGAATGTGTGTGTGTGGATATCGTGACTGGGGTTTGGAACACTTAGCCAAATTTTTAAGTTAGGGGAAAAAAATTCCCCCGTGTTTTTTTTTTGTGAGATATAGATATCAGATTTGACTTTTACATATCAGTTTTTTAAAAAACTTAATCAACAGGGAAAAATTACAATATCGGAAAAAAAAAAAGTGATATGTTAATGAGTTTAGATATCGTCTACAAAATTAACCGATATCTAAAAATATACGATATCAGTTAATATAAAAACTGATATTAAAAAAGTGATGTCTATTACAGTTTTTCTTGTAGTGAAGCAGCGTAGTTGCTGCCATCAAAGAATGGAGGAGAGTTGCAAGATCCTGCAACGCGATCTCTTTCCATCTAGACACACCTAGAAAACAAACAACACCCTAGGATCTCTCTATTTGCTTTTAGAGTAGCGCTCTGATACCAATTGAAAGTTTAATTTAGGTGATCTGTTCACTTAATAAACTTGATTAATTTCACTTTCAGTGATCGGACCCCAATTTTTGGTTTATGTGATCACTCACGAACTAGTCAAACAAACACAACTCAGACGGTTCAGTAACAAAAATATGAAACTCCAGATTGACTTCTAAAAACCAAAAATCACTTCTGTGAACAACACAAATCAAACACACCAAGGATCAAGTGACATCCTATACACTCAGAGGACCCATCACAGTAGGCATCCCAGTGTTATCCACAACTACAGTGGTGTGTGATTAGCTAGATAATTATATAAGGCATATATCAATTTCAAGCATATAGCTACAGTACAGATTTGTGTTTAAAAGTTGAGTGAGTCAGTAAACATAACAACACAAATAAGAAAGACAAATGCACACAATATGTTCACCCAGAAAAACCACAAAGGGTAAAAACTGGGGGTCTATCCAGCTGACCAGGCAATCCACTAAATGAGAAGTTCAATACAAAGGGAGCACACAGCACACAAGCTCAATCACTAAGTCCTAGACTAAGTGGCAGCTTTCTTACCCCTTTGTGCAACTTCCATAAGCAAGGCAATCGGTCATTCATGAAGAAGGCAGCTCCACTCCAAGCTCATCAACCCATGGCACCAATTCGCACCAAGCCCAGTAGATTCATCAATGCATGAACATGATATGCCAATGTAGGATTCAAAAACAAAGATCAACTTTCTCAAGCTATAGGCGTGAAAAGGTTGATATTGAATCCTTCAACTAAAATCTAAAAAGAAGGTGTTTGAAGAATATATGAAAAGATTTAAGCACTCAAACCCATTTAGAATTTTAGATTAAACAAAAACAAGTTCAGAAAATCTTTTTGATTTTTCAAGAATTAAAAGACCATTTTCTGAAAAATGTTAAAGATGAGCACTTAAGCTCCAAAATACCCAGACGGGATACCCCAAAAATGCACGCTCAAAAAAATGCTCATTCACACACGGAAAAGATCTGAAAGAAATGCACCATATACCCGTACACACTCACGCAATTTTTATGTTTGCCCGAAGCCACGTGGAAGCCAATCAATGGCTGTCCACAAGAGACGAATGAGGGGCATATTCTCTTTGTCCTAGAGGGGTATCCTAGTATTACTAAGGATAGGAATGAGGAGTTGTAAAAAGGAATTTTGCTTTATTTTGCAAAAATCAGAAATGGGGAAGACGATGAATAGTGCTAATGTGTGAAGGTGTGTGGCGTGAATGGCAAAGATGCAATCAAATCTGATTGCTACAGTAGGGGAACCAAGCCATGTGCAATGCACATGCATGTTTAGTAAAAAACAGAACATGGGCTTTCAATGAAATGGGCTTAAAAAATAAAACACGAAATGGACCTACTGTTGTGACTGTGACTTAAGTAACAGCCACTGTACGTGAAAAACAGTGTTCTTTATGATCAGTGAATGACTAGTCAAATAGACAAAAAACTGTGATTTTCATGAAATGAATGAAGTGCAGTATACCTTGTGTCTTTGTTCATTCTTGGCTTCTTCAATACAGCTGAACTTGACCTTAATCTAGCCTATAGCTTGTGAGTGATTAAATAAAAATAAATACAAATGTTTTGACAAGGAAAATAGCCAATATAACAAATCCTAGAAACTAACAAACACAATACTAGCTAGCACGGTGAAACAAACGTGGCCATGATGTTATAGAATTCTGAAAACTTGTACCTCCATCACTAACTTGCAAATTACCCTAGTAGTATTGATTTGAACTGCTGCTGTTGCTTCTTCTTGTTGTTTTCTCTGATTTTCGGATGCCTCATTAGGCCATGCGATTTAAGATTCATGCGGTATTTCTGCATCATTGATCATATACGTAGCTATTAATCATGAACCAAATTAATTAATACGCTGGCTGCTTTAACAAGGATTTTACAGCTAGGGAATTAAGCGGTAACCATATCCTGAAGGTGGTGGCTAGCGAGTCAGCGACATTCTCTCTAGTAAGACCAGAAACACCCATTTGCTGCGTTCTATCCAAAATTTTCTTTGGATGACAATCTGCACCAATTAATTAATACAGCACAGACATTACACAAAAAGCAATTAAGAATCATATGATAAACATATATAAATTATGAAAATTATTAATGTTTCATCAATTATGAACTAATTAATCACAATTATGATTCCAAGATTAATTTAATGTTCATCAATGTTGACAATTTTACATTGATGGTGCAGTACTGAGATTATTAACGTAAATAAAAAAGTAAAATAAATAAATAAATAACCCCTATTAATATAATATAGAGAAATATATTCTTTTAAATGCATAAAAAAAGTGAGCATACATAAAAAATTTAATTTGAACTTTTGGACTACAAGATGTGCTCAGCAATATGTAAGATGTTATAAATATTATTAGGTCATTATATATATATATAGAGGCCCCTTCCGTTGAGATATATTTCATCTTAAATATGATGATGTATGATTTGTATGACCCACTCCGCATTATAATTTGATTATCGAAGTCGTCTATTTTCTAAGTTTCTATACAAGAATTATCTTTGCAAAAAATTAAGTAAATCGAAAACCATTAAGACATCTAATTATGATATAATAAATAGACGAATATATGGATTCCATTAACACTTAAAATGATGGCCCTTTAATCAAATGGTTAAACGATTTCCGATTTATGTAATTTTTTTGCAAGGATAATCATTGAATATAGACTTAAAACGGCTTCATAGAAACAAGATTTCCTCTGTACACCTCTGTACACTTCTGCATAGCCTCCTTTGCCAACCAAGCCATGTCTAACACATCACTAGTGTTGTACTTTTGTTGCTGCAATTGACCAAATTTAAGTGTAAACATAGAAACAAGCATAAACGAAAACCAATCTAAAATTCTTACCTCCAAAATTACAGTAAAATTAGATAGAGAAAAATGAATATTAACGACAAAAAAAAAAAAAACAAAAACAAAAACTTATGACAGATTTATCGGCTGGCTTTCATCGTTAGATAAAGAATATGTGTCATCATCTTCATAATATGCAAGATCTTCATCTACAAAACTTTGAGCTCGAAAATCTGCATCATCCCAATCCTTTACACACATAAGGGCCTCCAAAATCTCAGGAGTTAGCCTCGTTCTCTTTTCATCCAGCACACGACCACCTGCACTAAAAGTAGATTCTGATGCTACTGTAGACACCGGAGTTGTTAGCATATCACGCGCCAAGTTGGAAAGCACAGGAAAATTATTTTGGTGTGCTTTCCACCAAGCCAAAATATCACACTTTTTCCTTTCTTCCTTAGTCACGTATTCAAAAAAATTTGTATCCAAGTACCTGAAAATTTCATTGCGAGTGCTCCCAGAATTTTGTTTTCCTTTACTAGCAAGCATGCCCAAAACAGCTTCACTACTAGAAGAAGTAGAAGTAGATGAAGGAAAAGGTGGGCGTGCTTGTGTAACTTGTGCATTAACAGTAGCATATTTCTTCTCATACAACAAATAAGTATCATTCAAAGTTTTATGAATCATGGATATTGTAATTGGTAGAGTAATAGATAAATTTTTTTCAATTTCACCAAGTATTACCTCCAAACCACTTAATTTAATCCTAGGATCCATTATCACACCAAAACAAAAAGTATAAGGAACATGTTCCCAATACTTTTTGTACTTTGCCTCCATGGTTTGACAAATGATTGTAAAGTCACCATCTTCTTCAGATTTATATTTAGTAAAAGTAGCACTAATCATATACAAATCATTAAGTGCAATAGGAGATGTTGGATAATAAACACTAGAGCAATTACATGTAGCATCATAGAAAACCTTCAAAAAGTCCATTAACTTAAAGCAAATATTCCACTCTTCCTCCCTCAACAAATTGGAATCCATTTCATTAGTATAAAAAGAACTGATTGCACTACTATAACCTTTGCATTTTCTAATCATATGATATGTTGAGTTCCAACGAATTAATAGGCATGTCTTTTTTCAATTTTCTAGGTTTCAAACCTTCAGCTGTACAAAACTTAGCAAACTCTTGAGTCCTAGAAGAAGAAGAATGAATATAACCAATAGCATCCTTTACTAAGCTAAGGTTGTTTCCAATAAGTTTCAACCCATCTTGCACCGTTAGGTTAATTATATGACACACACACCTCATATGAAAAAAATTTCCACCATAGGGAGGACGCAAAACACGCTGAAATAAAGCAATAGCACAAGAATTATTAGTAGCATTGTCAAAACTAACTGAAATTTTTTTTTTGAGCAATATTGTACTTCTTAAACACATCCATCATAGAATTAAAGATAGCACTACCATTATGTTGATATTCAAGAAGACGAAACCCAATAATTCTTTTGTGCAACAACCAGCGATCATCAATATAATGGGCAGTAACACAAATAAAAAGCAAATTATTATGACCATCCCATAAGTCAGCAGTAATAGCAATGGAACCTTTCAAATTAGGAAAAACATTTATCAACTTCTTTTTCTCCTCATTGTAAAGTTTCAAAACATTGCTCCTATTAGTGTTGCGAGAAATTCTCTTATACTCAGGTTGTAATGCCACTTTCACAAATCTTTCGAATCTACGATCCTCAACAAAAGAAAAAGGCAATTCAGCAGCTGCAACAAATCTAGCCAATTCATCTCTCATTTTAGGTTTAGTGTACTTAAATGCTGCTAAACTACTTCCATCTACAGATAGTTAGGACTGCTTAGGATCTTTAGGACCATGTTTAGATAGACAATTTGTAGCATGTCTTTTAAGATGCCCAGTACCATTTGAACTTTTACAAGTTATAGTTTTTTTGCAAAAATTACACACTGCACCTAGTACAATATTCTCATCCTCATTTTTTTCGAGTTTCACGTGTAAAATGAATCCATACTCCAGAAGTTCGTTTTCTTGTTCTACCCTCAGGTTGAGTGTCAGTGTCAATATAAGTGGGTTCAGGTGAGTTTGAACCATCTCTATTATCTGGTTCATGTGGCATATCTTCAGGGTGCAGGGGTTTCAAAATTATTATCATGATATTCACCAAAATCCATATAGTCCTAGGTTCCATCTAAATAAATCTTGAGAAGAAACAAAAAAATGCCTTCCCTTGTGATTCCAGATTTTCAATAATTTTGTGCCGATGAGATTGAGATCGAGTCGATCGACCTTGAAAAAATAACAAAAATATAACAAATTAGACAGCTAATTATAAATAAAAAGTTCTTATACGATATTAAAACAAAGATCATATATATTTTGACATAAAAGTATACTGGATGGATATCCCTTTTGAATAATACAAAAAAAAAAATCTTAGAAAGAGGCCTTCCTACCAAGCAGAATAAAACATACCAACCCAGAAATTGTAGATTGTTGAAGTTGCTGCTATGAAGTTGATACTTTTGGAGCCAAATATTAGACACTTTTTCAGTAGATGATACAATATAAATGAGTTGCCCATAGCCTACTTATCGATGAGTTACCCACGAATCCACGATGATGAGATGATGAGTTGCCCACAGACTAGAGGATGAGTGAGAGAAATTAGGGATTTAGAACAAGATATTTGATAAATTTTTGAGAGAGATGATAGATTGAGAAATTGAGAGCAGAGATTAGAGATTGAGAGTAGAAATTGATGATTTTTAACAATTGAAAATAGGGATTTATAAGAGGATGGATATTTGAAGAACCAAAATACCAAATCATTAAAACTTGGGAGTTGGGAGGATAATTAAGAAAAAAATTTACTATTTTTTGGAAGAAGCCAACGGCTCCTTCTTCCTCCCTTCCAATGAAACATCAAGAAGGGGAGTTATGGCTGATGTTTTAGATTCTAGAAGATGAGTAGAAGAAGAATATGACATTTAGGTTTCCTAAATCATAAAAGGTTGTGTCGTTATTGTTCCTAATTTAGCTTTTAAAAAACATGGTTGATATTTCTAATGTATTATATACTATTTATTTCCCCTTTTTAACACAACAAACATAATAGCCCAATTGGTATTGAGTAGTTAATTGATATGAAGAGGTCATAGGTTTGAACCACCTAACTCTCTAACTAGTCTCTACCTTATTACTCAAGCAAAACACAGTGTCACAGGCTCACAGCAAAGCAAAGAAAGGCCACAACAAACCGTAGGCTCTCTTTCTCCTTCTCTCCCTTCCCTGGTTTTCTGGGTTATTCTTGCTCACTATAAATTTATTTATTTCTTAATCCTTCAGATTTTGCTCAATTTTTCACAATACTCCTTTTATCTAATTTTTTTATATTTTTTGAAAGCTTATTTCGTTTCTGAGTTTTGATGGGTCTAATAAGTGACAATTGTAAGTTGGAAGAATCACATCTACTGATGAAAAGAACTTAGTGGCTAATGGATTGGATACTCATGGTCTATGTTATTAGTTGGGTTGTGTGACAAAGGCAGCATTGTTAGGCCCAGAGTTAGTTGTGTTCAGTTTGTTATGGGCTTGAGTCCCACTTAAAGCAACAATTTTGTTTGGGTACAACTTAAGGCTAAAATTGAGAACCCATCTTCTACACTAAAGCAATCTTCTCTGTACTTTATTTTTTGGTCAAAATATTCTTTGTACTTGATCCTTGTACTTGGGTACAAAGTAGAGGTAGAATGATGGCTAGAATATGGGTTTCCAAATTCTAGTTTTAGTTTTACAAATTCATGCCATATGTCACATGCAACTTCATTGGACAAGATAAATAAACCAGAAAAACTAAAATTCCTATGAAGTCTTAGGATACGGACTAAAATTCCTATAAAGGTGGTACATGCAAGATGTCACAACTTCTTAGGATACAAAGGGATAAGGCTAAAGGTGAGACCTAAGACTACCTAAAAGCGTAGGAAACATAATACTAGTAAATCTCTATTTCCTATTAATTCGATTACCTTATAAAGTCTATAACCTTAACAAAAAAAAACCATAAAACATTCATTTAGTTTATTTTCTTATATTCTTGGCGGGAGGGATTTATCTTCTCATCATTGTTATATATTTTGTTTACATATATAAACTCTTTTACTTCCATTCCATGTCTTTAAGAATTTATTAGGGTTTCTAGGATTTGGTTGCTAGCTATGGAAAACTGTGGATGGAAAGTTGTTCGTGGGTGGATTATCAAGGAAGATTACTGAAGTTACTTTGAAACAACACTTTAGCAAATATGGTGAAGTAAAAGAGCATGTTATTATTATAGACAAAGTCACTCGTAAACAAAGCGGATTTGGCTTTGTTACCTTCACTGACCCATTAATTGCTAAGAGAGCCTTGCAAGCACTTCATCCTTGGTAAAAAGGTTGGTTAATTTCAATTTCCTTTTTATGGATTTCTACAATATTGATGTTCTAATTTTGAATTAAATATTTATTCAATCTTTTATCAAACTACGTAAAACAAAACGTTTATATTAAGAACACTGATGCACTCACTAAATTGATTTATACAACACAAAGTTACGTTTCTTTTTCCTAACATGTTTATAATAAGACCATTGCTGCACTCACCAAATTTAATATTGGTTTTCACTTCATTAAAGATGAAAACAATTTCTAGGCAGCAATTTTTTCTTTTGCTTCTTTTGAATGAGATAGCCAATTTAATATTTATTTTGAATTTGGAAACCTATAACAAAATTTAGGCATATTTTTCGAGAATATCACTTTTTTATAAAAGTATTTCAAGCCAAATTGGAGTGATTAAGGTACCAAACTGAAGATCCTAGGCACCCTCTTTTTGCTATTAATGAATAATTTATAAAAGTTTATGTATTATGGAAAAAAAGGAGTTAAATTTTTGCTAAATTTAATAAAAATTCTTGAATTATGTGTTTCTTTTATTATTTTTTTCTTCAGTTATTAGTCAGTCATCGATGATTACGTAGGTAGATGTGAAACTAGCTAAACCAAAGGTCGAAAAGAACCAAAGCCAACAAGACCAACATGCTCAAGCACTTGACACCAATAGAAAGATTTTTGTGGGAAGTTTACCACATAATCTCACAAAAGAAGAATTGAAGAGCTACTTTGACAGGTTTAGTACAGTTAAAGACGAGGTTGTAATATGTGAATATGATAAGCAAAACTGCAAGAGGTCTAAGGGGTTTGGTTTCATCACTTTTGATTCAGAGGAGGCTGTGCATATTGCAGGAAAGGTTTCATGAATTGAATAATAAATTTGTGGAGGTCAAGAGGGCTCATCCTAGGTGTGACCCTAACAATGTAGGGTTAATGAGTTTTGGATATTATTATGTCTTAAATCCTTATGGCCTTAGGACTCTTATTTGTAGGACTAATAGAGGTGGTTATGTAGCATGCATGGCCAGGTCAAGTTCCTACAAGCCTTTGGAATGGTATTTATCTTCTGCCTTATGATCAAAACCCAAACTTATGTAAGCCCTGAAGTTTACCCTACATACATGTGTAATGGGTCCATGGGTTGAGAGTGCCAAACAAAAGAATTTCATGAGTGGAATTTGTGATTTCCCATGTCTTTCTTATCATGGGAAGGACCATTTGTGGCCGAGCAAGTGTTGGGTAAAGGGGCTTACCGATTAATGAATATTAATGATGATGGACATGCGGCACCAATTAATGGTCAATTCTTAAAAAAATATTATTTAGCTACTTAGAAAGGTACAATGTAAAAGTTATCAAAACAATTTCCTTTTCATTCAAAATTTAAGTTCATATAGAATACGATCAAACCGGCCGAAAAGCAAGAAAGTAGACATGAGCTACAAGTACGGCCGTAATACAGAGTGAAGTGCCAACTCCCAGTCCCAACTTGTTCAAGCATCTCTCGTTCTTTTCTTTTTTGCTTGATTTCTGTGACCTTGGGAACTAAAAGCTGGTATACTGCAGCATCTTCTTTCATTCTTAAGAATAAATGGCGAAGTCTAGAGCTTTCTTCCTCTTTCCTTCTCTTCAAGGCCACCACATTGCCTTCAGCTTTGGCGATCTCTTGGTCTATAGTCGATAAGTTTCCATGCAAGGTCTTGCACTCTTTTGTTTGTGGTCGTAAAGTCTCTTCCAAGACGGTGAATTTTTGGATCGCTTCTTCACCGGCTGAGATCTCTTGAGCCATCATGTGCGTAATTTGAAGATCAATCTCGGCAGAAACTAATTTGTTCCTTACCAAATCGACGCTTGAGACCTTGAAAAAATTGGCCGCAAGAAGAACCTTGACAGTTGAGGAGAGCTTTACCGAGTTTTCCTCATTGCGTACAGTTATGGCATTAAGAATCACCAATGATTTCAATGTTTCAATGACCGAGACAATTTCAATGTTTTAAGCGGGGGCTTCTGCATTAGGTGCTGAGACAATTTCTCTCAGTGATTTATCAGTAAGCTTATTTTTTCCTTTCTCACCGTAATTCCTTTTATTAAAACTTCGGCCAAGCACTCACTTTTACACTTATGCATAGGACTTAGATCATTTTTGAGCTGACCTCAAGAATAAAGAAAAATCACATAGAACAAAGAGAAATCACGGACACCTAAGGTTTGAGTGGCTTTAGGCATCGTGGAATTTCCTGGATCATGACGGGCCTCTGTGGTTTGAGTGGTCTTCGTCACCTAGATAAGGTTGCAAAGGTTAGTTGGCAAAGTTTACTTAAAGGATGGGAAGCAAAGAATGGAACTTACAGCCGGAAAGAGTTGCGCCGGGGTTGGCTAAAACTTTTCTACTAATAGGATGGGGATGGTTTGTTACACGGTCGCATCTTGGTCGAGAGGCTCAAGACCTTCTGCATATGGAGGAAAGGTTGGCGCTGGTACAATTTTTTCAGTAAGGTTAGGCTACACCATCGGTCAGTGTAAAAAAAAACTGAAGTGTTTACTAATCAGGAGAGGATAAGTGAAAGGAAATACCTCTGCCAAAGCCTCAGGTTGCGACAGAACATCGCTAGAGGTTTCAGTTGGTTTTTTTCCTTGAATGGCCATGCATATTAGTTTTTTATATAAGTTTTCAGTGGGAAATAAAAAATGAAACGTTTATAAGTACTTACAGGCGCTTCAGTCTCCATGGCCAAAGTGATTTCGGCTGGGTTGTCTTAAGGCTGAGTTGAGGCCTCATAAGCAACCTGCTCACTATCATTCTGAGCGAGGTTGCAAAGAAAGTTAGAATTTAAAGTAAAGGTACAAAAGAAACAAAAGTGTGAAGTTAATCTTACCCCAGGTTCGCCACTGCCTTTGATCGCGGCACATTTCTACCGGAGTTTACGATGGCGCAATGGGTCTTCCTCACTGTCGCTTTCATCTAAAGAAAAATCAGGATTAGGCAACAATGGAAAATAAGTGGAAGAAGAAAAGTCAATGCACTTACCAATGAGAAAGCCCTTGCATTTCTTAGGATTCTTGCCGGGTGTTTGATCCTCCGTTGAAAAAAGGATTTTTTTGGCCGTCATCAAGTCCTTACCTTTCCCATCTGTCATGGGCAAAAAGGGAAGTTAATTTGAGTAGGTAATGATCAAGTAAAAATCATAAAGATTGAAGGACTTACAAGAAGGGCCAAGCTTTCTCATTTTGGCCAGAGTATCTCGGCTCTCAATGGTTTTGGCCAGACTTGCTCTAAGCCTGGGCTTCGCCAGAACCTTCCATTTGGGGCCTCGCCTAAAAGTAACAAGAGTATAGGGTGATGAAGATTAAACTTAAACAGTAAGAATTAGCAAGTTAGAGGGACGAAAATATCAAAGTTAACTCCCAGCCGAGAAGTGTGACCACGGCTGGATTTAGTCACACTTAGGAAGTTGGGGATTCCCTTCAAGGCTTTGCCCCGTGCAACGTTTGCCGGAGCACTGAATTTAATTATTGTCGTTGACAACCTTAAGCCACTCGTTGTACTCCGGCAAAAAACCACAAGACACGGCGATTGGCCTCAGTGAAAAGCTATCCATATTGGTGTAGAATAGCCATCCAGTTTGTTAAAAGGCTCTGTCTTGTTGATCTTTATCTGGTAGGAGCTGAGTCTATTGTATGAAGTCACATGGGGCACCAGCGTGGCTTGATACAAACCCAGCTACCGAGCATAAAAGACCGTTGGGTATAGCTCTACTCTTCCCTTCTAGCCTTGGCCTTTGTTTATTGAGCCCCATGACAAGTCTCTGGTGTTGAGTATCGCACACCATTGGTCTATGAAGACCAGTTTGTCTTCCTCGCCGGAGGGCAGTTCATCTCTGTTAGCGCTGTGCCACGACATAAGGAAGCAAGGGTAGGTACGGCCGAGGTAAGGTTACCATAGTTCTGAAGACATTTCCTTCAAAGTATAGAAAAAGTTAAAGCAACTTTCCGTCGTGTGAGTGGGACAAGGGGAAAAAGCATGTCTCACGGGCAATATAACCAGAATTAAGGAGTTGAAGGAGGCTGCTGAAGATGCCCTCTCTGGAAAGTACACTTGGAGCCAAATTTGAAACATCCAAAGTGGCCCGCCACGTTTGGTGAACATCCCTGTGGTCCTAATACCAAGCAGGTATCTATATAGATGGGCAAGAACAAATGGCCTAAACGCCAAGGCCTCGACAAAAGGAATAAATTCCTTAGTGATTTTATTTCTCTCAGTACAAAAGACAAACTTGCACAACTAGTAACACAAGAATGCGGCGTGCTCTTCGTTTGTGACTTCGGCAATGTTCTGACAGAAGGTTCCGACCCAAGTGTCATAATTTAGAATATTCTAGTGAGCGTACAGCAACATCACCGGGAACTCAACTTGGCCAAGTTTCATGGAGATTGCACGGGCATGTGGCCAGATGCCAAAGATAGCGGCCATGTCCAATACAATTGAGGTCATATGGCCAAACCTCAAGTTCAAGGTGTTGGTTGTTGAGGACCAAAAGCATAAGGCCACCGAGAGTACAGATCTGTCCATGGCAATGTCAAGCTCTTTAATGCCAACGGCTAATCAAGATGGCATCTTTAATGCCAAGCTCTTCCCACTCTTTGTCAAAAGCAGTTAACATCATGTTGAGCCAGGTAGTGTACTTTGCTTGGACAATTGGCCATTGGGGTTGTGGGCGTGTCATATTCAGCCCAGACCAGTTAGCCAAACCCCGGCAGAAGCAAGAGTCGTCTGGTATCACAGCTATGGCAGTCTTTACGGCCTCAGAAAGCCCGATTGGATAGTATGGCCCCAAGAAACGTATGCCAGCTCAATTGTCTCGATGAGGCTTGCCAGGGTAATTTCAATAGAGTTTGGTTCACGTCACCAACAACAGAAGCTGACTTAGTTGAGGAATCTGAAGAAGTCCCAGATTGCAGCGCTACAATAGTGGCGGGGGTGATTGCAGTAACAGTAGCAACGTCCACCAAGATCGGGATAGACCCAATGGAAATGCTAGCCGTGATCGTAGCAGAGATGCTCACAATGGTGGCGATGGCGGCAGATGTAACGACCCGACCCAAATTTTCACTAGAAATTTAATTTTTTTATTTAACTATGTTTTTAAGAGATTTTTTTTAGGACGTCAAATTGTATTTTAAAGACTTGGGATTTGTATGGAAAATAAAAAAGGTTTGGATTTAAAATTTTTATTTATTTTTGTTTTAATTTGGACTTGACCCAAAGTTGACTTTTAAAATAAATGAGTTTTTGATTTTGACTTTGGGTCCGTTAGATAGGTTTCGAGCCCACAATTTTATAGACACGTAGCACGCATCATTTCGAGATACGGTTTGAGAGATATGGGCGTTTGAAGCGAGGGGCAATTTTGTAAAATTGACAAATTGGGTTTTAAAAATTTCAAAATCAGATTTTTTTAAGGGATCTCTCTCTCTAGAACATTCTCTCTCTCCTTTATATCTCTCTCTCTCTCCGAGTTCTCTCTCTCCCCCTTTTCTCTGTGCGCAACCAGCTCGGCCAATTCCGGCCATTATCCAACCCGCCCAGGCCACCGGCGAGCCCCCAGCAGCCTCCCCCTTGCAGCCCAGCCCCTACACGCGCGAGAATGAGGCCAGAGGAAGCCCAGCCCGCTGCCACTGTTCGTTGGATTCCGGCCAAATCCCAACCCCTTTCATCCCTATTTTTGGTGAGATTTCTTCCTCTTCCTTTGGGCTTTCATTTTCCTAAACTGATGTTGATCAATTTCGAATATTTGAGAATTTGAAATTTCTGGGAATTGTAGCCATTTCGGGTTCCTCTAAAATTTTCGAATTTGTAGGTTGTTATTGTTGTTTTCTTAGATGATTATATCTCTAAGATACCCATTGGTCGTTTAGAACCCAAAACTTAGATTGAAATTGGAATAATTTAAGTCTTAGGAGGTTGAAATTGTAAGGTTAGAACCCATTTCGGGTCTGTTAAGGTTTGGCTGAGGCTTGGGGTAATTTTGGTATGGTTTTGGACAATTTTATCTATAGGATACCGAAAATTTGATATTTGTTTTGTTGGTACACTAAGATTGTGAAATTTTGTATGTTTGGTAAATTTTGGGCTTGAAACAGCCACCTTAGACGACAACCTCTGTGATTTCGAACCCCCCGCTGATGCTCCATAATTTTAGAGTATTATGACAATTGGTTGAATGGGTTTTCGACATTAGTTATAATGGTTGTGGTTAGGTTGAGCTGGGAAACTTTAGGGGCGTTTGTGGAAGTGTGATTGGGCAATTCGTGTAGATTGTAAACCAATCGCGTAGGAACGAAGTAGAGTGAGACGTTAGGTGTAACACACACACGCACACAAAAATTTAACGTCATGGAGATTGAGACTAATTTCTTATTTTATTATTTGTGTTATAGGCGAGACGACTGTGGTTCGTGACGATCCGGCGGAGGATCGAAGTAGGGCTATCTCTGTGAGTGGACTTTTATTTTTTTGAAAATGTTTATGGAAGTTTATAATTTAATTTATACTTGTTTTCTAGTTATTGTTTGAGAAATAAGGATCTTTGAATTGATGGTTTAATCCTTAGTGAGTTTTGAAAATCATATCATTTCAATTATTCTATGATGTTGATTTTAATCGGGATTTGATGTTTAGATTGGAAAATGTTTGGCTTTTAAAACCATATACAAGTGGTCGTTTTAGTATAATTTTTATATATATATAAATTTTTCTTGCACGAGGGGTTCTTGACATTTATTTCCTTTTTTTTTTTTTTTTTTTTTTTTTTAATGTTTATAACTATTTTATTTTGGACTTATTGTGAGAAAAGTGAAATTGAGATTTTTATCGATTCATTATTTCGTTTTGAGAAGTTTCGAAAAAGGTTTTGGGGAAGTTGACATTCTAAGTAAAAGCTATGCGGTTTGTCAAATTGTTGTTGGTTTTCAAACCACCTTTGCAGTACCCTCCAAGTTATCAGATAAATAGGTCTTTGGGACCCATCACGGCACACATATAGGCTTTAGGCCATGTATCGGGATGCTTCGCCCTTTGGGGGCTGCTCTGCGTGCACGTATGACAGGATTGTCTGCACGTGCTGATTTTATTCGCACGTGCGTATGGCCAGAATATTGCCTGCACGTGTTGGATTTCACTCCACGCGTGTGTATGGCCAGGATATTGCCTGCACGTGTTGGATTTTACTTCACTCGTGTGTATGGCTAGGAGATTGCATGCCTGTGCGATGCAGGAATTCCGCACAGGTGTATGGCCAGGATTATTCAGGGTATATAGCATGGTGGAAAATAAAATTTTCAAGAGTTTAAATATGGATTTTTAAGTGAGAAATACATTTCAAGTTCTATAAAGTTTTCAATTTCATTATTTTTATGACTTTGATAAATTAAATGATTGGCTTTTGACAAATGTGTTTTGAGTTATCTTTTCCTTGAGTTCCATTAGTTTTATAATACTTTTAACCTTGAAAATAGTTTTAAAACTGGGGGATTTCAAAGAGTGACGTGAGGTTTTAGAGCTAAACGTTGTTTTGGAGGATTTTCTGAAACAGGAAGTTTACTTTTGTTTTCGTTTTTATTAAACTGTCCACTCCCTGAGTTATCTTACAGTTTTTTTTTGTTTTGTCTTAAATTGCCCCCCAGGTAGTAGCTTTGGTGGAGGTTGAGCCAATAACGTCGAGGCAGTTACATCCATCTCTCTAGTCGGACCCTGTAGGCGCCATTTAATTTTTTGTAGAAATCCCTTGTAATAGAATAGAAGCTCTGATAACCACTTTAAATATTAAGTTGGTTTCTCTGTGAAAATGTTGGGTCTGAGACCTTTTTTTTGGATGTGGTAGAGGTGGTTGCTGTTTAGAAGTGTTTTTTAACAGGTTTTAAAATTTCTGGGTTAGTCCATTTTTAGGGGAGATTCTGCCGAATTTTCGGTAGGATTTTCCTTGATTTTTGATTTCCACAGGACCTCTCCGGGTTTCAGGGTGGAATCTGGAGGCGGTCCTGTCAGCAGAAGCAGAAATTGAAGAGGCCGTTCATGATTAAAGAAGGAATCGAAGATGAGAGATCGGGATTTCTGAAGATTTCAAGAACAAAGAGAAATCATAGGGAAAAGCTTGAAAGTTTGTAGAGTTTGAAAGTTTTGAAAGCGTAAAACTGAGAAAATGGCTGGGTTTGGATATTTATATGGTTTGAAGCTGAAAAGGTGCACGTGGAGGTTGGTGGGAAGTTTTGAATTTTGGGGGTTTTAATTACTTTAAAATCTAAGATATAATGAGGTACGGATATCGAGGCGAGGTTTAGGGGTTGGCGTGACACTATGATTGACGTTGCTTTGAAAACTGTGAAACCCACGCCGCCTTAGTCACTCCAGTGATCAAATGCATTTAATGCTAAGATATTGTGCCGTTGGGAAAGAATCTCGCCCTTTGAGCTGATCTTGTGACAATCAAGAAAGGGAAGACAAGTACAATGGAGTATTCAATCATTCTGAGTATGCACCATTTTCTCAGTTTATGCACGCTAGAAAGCACGAAAACCGGATGGATCATTGGCCAATGGAGTATTTATGAGAAAGTACTTAGTGAACCAAATTACTAATCCATTTTCGGTTAACACCAAAACTTCAAGAATTGTGGTCGACATAGAGAAAGTGTTAACACCACATGTGCATTTATTTTTTTCTAACACCCAATTTTGTCCTAACATGAAAAAGTGTTTCTCTATATTTTTATTGCCAACCAGGCACATTTTGGTGTAGTTTAAACGAAATTGAATTAAGTATGCACCGAAAAAGATGTTTTTGTGTGTTCTTAACACCTAATATGGTTTATTAGGCCTACAACGCTAATGAAAGTCTTCGTGTGTTTGGTTCATCCTTAACCCTTAATCCAACTAATGTGGTTCATGCTCGATATTGACATTTTTTGTGCAATTTGGACAAAAGTAGACTGAGTATGCACCGAGATAACATTTTCATACGTTCTTAACAATTGATAACAAAATACAAAAAGAAAAAAACACAGTAAGATTGCCAATTGATACGTGCGGAGCACGTGCCAAGAGGCTAGTATAATGAATTTAAAGAAATAGTGGTAGTTAGAAACTGAAACAAATTTTAAAGGCTTTATTATATACACTTTACCGACCTGAACTTTGAGCTCAATCTCATTTCACCACCTAAAAAAACTTAAGTTAATTTACCATCTAAATTATTTGTTGCAATGTACCACCTCTGTCTTATTTTTGCCTAAACTTTGTTAAAAATAAGGGTATTTTAGTCTTTTCAAGTCAGCTTTTTAATGTGTCAAACAGGTAAAGTGTAAAAAAATCATTTTTTTTTTCTAACAATAGGAACTTGAAAATCCTAACAAATTTTGGACTTTAGCCGAATTGCACACCTTTATTATAAAAGTCCATTATTTGGACGAAAGTGCTTCTGAATTGGAACATTTGGGTAGAACTATTCAGAAGCATTTGGGTAGAACGCTAATCCACATTTTGTCTATGTGCACATCGATTAGGAATATAATTGGTCTGATGGATCAAATATTTAAGAAATATGATTTTTTTGGTACTGGTCTGATGGATCAAATATTTAAGAAATATCACATAGATGATATTCTTATACATAGTAAAAAAATGAACATAGGAAACATCTAGAAATTATTTTGCAAGAATTTATTGATAATGGTATTATCATTGGTAAAAATAAAATTGAATTATAAAAACAAGATATAGAATTTTTAGGAATATATATTAAATCAGGAACAATTCAATTGCAAGAACATATAACTAAGAAAGTGTTAGAATTTACAAATAAATTAGTAAATATGAAACAATTACAAGCATTTTTAGAATTATTAAATTATGCTAGAAATTATATTCCTAATTTTGGATATAAAAATAGCTATACTTCATAATAAAACAAGTAAAACTAGACAAAGATATTTTAATAGTGAAGATATTAAATTAGTACAAGAAATTAAAAATGAAATAAAAAAATTACAGCCTTTAGTTATAAAATAGTTGAAACATATGCCTCAACTATAGGATGGACATAAATATTATATCAAAAGAATAATAAGGAATCCTCGAAATCTAAAAAACAAATTTGTTGATATTATTCAGGTAAATTTGGAGAACAACAAGCTAGATTACCAGCAACGACTGACTTAGAAATATTATGAATAAATGATAGAATATTGTTTTTCATTATAATAAAATTAAGACTAACAAACAAGCAACCCGAGATTAGTTTTATTTGTTGATACTATTACAGGAAGATGATTTAAACTAGTATTTGAACATATTAAAGGTTTAAACAACACATTAACTAATATTCTTTCACGCATTATCCAATAACAGGTATGGATTTCTTTGGATCATCATCTAGTCAAAGAGCATTTGGTGTTATCCACAGAATAATAATATAGTAAGAGCAACAGTTGGATTTCCAGAGAACATAAATTTTATGTTTAATACTATTCGTATTCAAGCAGTTATAAATCCAAAGTCTCAGTATCAAACAAATTCTTTAGTAGATGAAAAAGAAAATGTTTTATTGGACAATTTTTGGAGTTTTGAGTAACTCTCAAACTGGTCCAGTAAAAGCTGCTCTCGAAAATTAGTAAGAGCATTAGAACAATATTTTTTGCAAAAAAACTTTTTTATAAAATAGTTACAAAACCAGTTTTTAAACTTACAAACAAACTTTTTTGGGCTAGATAATAGCCTCAAAAAACTTTTAAGACATTTTCATGTGTTGAATCTGCAAAATTAAGAACTTATTAGCATGAGCAATAGCTGTTTTGAGTGAACTAAACAAAAGGTTATTGAGCCACTGGTATCTATAGGTAAAATAATTAAAGGCAGTATAAACCCACTTAATTAACTTGGTGATTGACTTAGTTTCGAAGAACTTGATGAGTCAACTAATAGTTAACAATGAGCCAAAAATAAAGATATCTTTTGAAGAAATAGAAAGAACTAATACAAACAAGTTTTTCTTGAAAGAACTTGCAAAAGAATGAATGAAGCTGATGCCACAAGATATCCAGCAGCACATGATAATTCAAAACAACTCTGCAGATCGAAATTCACAGACAATTAGCTATCCATGAGCAGTTATTCCAAACTATTAATAATGTTAGACCAGGGGTTATAATAGTCACATATAAGTCTCCACAATGCACTCATCAGACACAAGGAGAATCCACTTGTGACCAGACAGAAGTACAGTTCAATGTAGCAGTCGGAATTGGATTAGCGTGCATTGGACTAAGTATGCACCGAAATTTGGTTATACTATACTTCCGTATGGTCACAAGTGCATTCTCATTGTGTTTGAGTACCCATTTCTAGGCACATGAGTATGCACATCGATTAGTATGCACTTATGAACGTTTTAAGTAAATTGCTAATCCACCTGCTTGGCGTTCAAAAGACTAGAACCACATGGGTGCATACTCATGTGGATCCATCATGTTAACACGTAATCTAGCATGCTCAGTAAACACTAATCCTAATTCCATACACAGATTCCAATGCATTGTTTTTTTAAACAGCCAATCTAGAACCTTCCACTTCATAGATAACATGACCTAAGACTCATCAGTTGGTATGTGCACCATTATGAATTAGGAATATATCAATTCTCTAATAATTAGGTTTCACTATACTCTGCCTGGTGCATTAAGTGGAGTATACTCAATGTATTAACGTTTCTTCCCAGTAGTGGTTCATTAGTACCCACATCGCAATTGAAAAAGTTAATGGCCATGTGTTGGAAACACTATAAGGATTTGTAATCCTAATTAAGAGTTTGAATGTGAATGTGATTGTGACTACTACTTGATTGATAATTATCATTGTGACCTTGTGATTTTGAATGTTGATTTCTTATAAAGAATATTTTTTATGTCATTATAGTCAATTCATTGGAGGTCTCATATTTTATATCAAAACCATTGTGAGATTGATTAACAGGAAATTATGTAGACTCTTCGCCTGACCAGTGAAGTTGTCTTCGGTCTGATGCTTCCCGTAACATTTTTCAAAAATTGACACAATGAGACTCTAGATATTTGGTTATGACATAAGGAAATGGTTTCACATAATGAATTCTGTTACTAAGATGGGAAAAATTGGATGTTTATTTGAGAATTGCCTGGCGTACACAAAAAGACCTGGTATATGAAAGGAAGACATTTGTTTGCAGGAGCGGATCTACAGTGGGGTCAATTGACCCCATGAACCCAGAAATGCTGAGCTTAAGAGAAATTTTTGACCCCATGAAGATTGGGTGTTACTGGCAGGCAGAGGGGCAACTGGCAAGAGAAGCTAGCGTTTGTGAAAATGGCTGAGAGAGAACCAGAGAAATGAAGAACAGATTTGAGGAAGATGAAAGTGTCTGTCACGTGAGATGCATAGGTTGTTTTTTGAATTCTAAACTTGCCAAAACGACGTCGTTTTGGCAAGTAAATTAAACTAAGTCTTGAGTACCACTACCAGCCACACAGAACGACCAAAATTGGGTAAAATTGAAAGTCTGAAAGACTGAAGCCAAAGAAGTGTCGCGGCTGTCGCAGTGTCGCCCCTTGCTCCTTTACATTCGCCGTCGGCGCCGACGCTTGCTTGGTTGCTTGGCCATTTCTCTCTCGTGACGCGACGCGCCGACGCCCCTTGCTGGCCTGCTTGCTGGCTTGCTGCCGAACGACGAAGCGAGGCCCCTGGACTACCGCTGCGCTTGCGCGGCTGCGCCTGCTCACTTGGTCAGCCTGCTCCCTCGCCGAGTCGCGACGCGCCGACGCCCCTGGGTTCAGTAGATTCGCCCCTGCTTGGGTTATAGTGGTTAGTTACTTTACTTAGTTAGTTTTATGTTTGTTAATTAATTGGGTATTTCAGTATTTGGGTTAGTTTTGTTATTGGGTATTTGGGTTAATTTGTTTAATTGTTAATTGTTAATTGTTAATTGTTAATTGGGTATTTGGGTATTTGGGTTAATTGGGTTAATTGGTTAATTGCTAATTGTTAATTGTTAATTGGGTATTTGGGTTAGTTGGGTTAATTGTTAGTTGTTAATTATTAATTGAGTATTTGGATTAATTGGTTTGGGTTGATTGGTTAATTGTTAATTGTTAATTGTTAACTGGGTTAATTGGGTTAATTGTTAATTGTTAATTGGGTATTTGGGTTAATTGGTTAATTGTTAATTTAAATTTCAAACAGAAACAGTCATGGAGAGGTATTTTAAAAGAAAATTTGGTGAGAGTTCGTTATCTTCTCTGACACCAAATGATAGTATTGAAGTTGAAAGTTCAAAACAAAGTGAGCTAGATGCAATTTTGGCGAACCTTCCTGCAGACCCTGGACTTCGACCTCCAATGTCGAATTATGATCCTAATATTCGAGATCAAGTTCGAAGAGCTTATCTACAAAAGGGTCCGTGTCAACCTAGAAATCATACGTTTCCACAATCAATGTTTGGAGGGTACGCACGACGTTTTAGCCCTCTTTGGTTTAATGAGTTTCCTACTTGGTTGGAGTATAGTATAACTAAAGATGCTGCATTTTGTCTTTATTGCTATCTCTTTAAATCGAATTTTGAACAAGTGGGTGCGGATGCCTTTACTGGTGAAGGTTTCTCTAATTGGAAGAAAAAAGATAGACTGCAAGTTCATGTTGGAGGCCCAGGTAGCGATCATAATATTGCTTTTCTGGATTGTCAAGCTCTAATGAATCAGAGGCAACATATTGAATCAGTTATCATCAAGCACTCATCTAAATCTCGTACTGACTATCACAAGCAAATGACTGCAACACTTGATTGCATTCGTTTTTTATTGTGACAAGGTCTTTCTTTCTGTGGCCATGATGAAACAAGAACTTCAAAAAATAGGGGAAATTTTCTTGAGCTCTTGCAATTTCTTGCTGATCATAATGAGAGTATTAAGGCGGTTGTGTTGGAGAATGCTCCTAGGAATCTACAATTAACCGCACATGATATTCAGAAAGAGATTGTAAATGCAGCTGCAACTGAAGTCATTAATGCTATTATTAGTGATATTGGAGATGCATTATTTTCTCTTATGGTTGATGAATCGCGTGATGTGTCAATAAAGGAGCAAATGGCAGTTGTGTTTCGATATGTGGACAAAAAAGGCCAAGTAATTGAAAGGTTTATGGGCATTCAACATGTTACTAGTACAACTGCACTTTCATTAAAAGAGGCTGTTGATCTATTATTCTCTAGACATGGATTGAGTATATCCAAGCTGCGAGGACAAGGATATGACGGAGCTAGTAATATGCAAGGTGAGTTTAATGGTCTTAAAACTCTTATCTTGAATGAAAATCCATGTGCCTTTTATGTTCATTGTTTTGCACATCAACTTCAACTAGCTCTTGTAGCCGTGGCAAAGAATCATATTCAAATTGCCACTTTCTTTGTCTTGGTGAGTAGAGTGGCTAATGTTGTTGGGGCTTCATGCAAGCGTCGTGATTCACTTAGAGAGAAACAACAACTTGAAGTTATGGAAGGTATTCAAAATGATGAGATTCTAACGGGGCAAGGTCTAAATCAAGAAACTAGTGTCAAACGTCCTGGTGATACACGTTGGGGTTCACATTATGGTACCTTGCTAAGTATGATTTCTATGTTCTCTTCTATAACTGGTGTGCTTGAAGATATTGTTGGGGATGGATTAAGTGTTGATCAAAAAGGTGAGGCAAATCTTTTGATGGAGTCTATGCACTCTTTCAATTTTGTTTTTTGTCTATTTGTGATGAAAACTATATTGGGAATTACAAATGATTTGTCACAAGCATTACAAAAGAAAGATCAAGATATTGTGCATGCTATGATCTTAGTCAATGGATGCAAGCAACAATTGCAAGTCATGAGGGATCATGAATGGGATACTTTGCTTGATAAAGTCTCTTCTTTTTGTGTGAAGAATGATATTTATGTTCCCAATATGGATGATGCATTTGTTCCTCAAGGAAGATCACGACGTGGAATGCAAGAAATTACCAACCTTCACCATTATCGTTTCGAGCTCCTTTACACTATCATTGATATGCAACTTCAAGAATTAAATAATCGATTCAATGAGGTAAGCACAGAGTTGCTTATTTGTTTGGCATGTTTGAGTCCGGATAATTATTTCTCTGCTTTTGACAAGCAAAAGCTACTTCGTCTTGCTCAATTGTATCCGAATGATTTTTCTGACAAAGAGCTCTTGGCACTTGAAGATCAACTTGGGACTTATATTACTGACATGCGAATGAGTGGTGACTTTTCTCAAGTGAAAGGAATTGGTAATCTAGCAAAAAAAATGGTGGAAACAGGGAGAGACAAATCATACTCATTAGTGTACTTGCTTTTGACATTGGCTTTGATTTTACCAGTTGCGACTGCTTCAGTGGAGAGAGCATTCTCAGCTATGAAGATTGTAAAGAATCCACTTCGTAACAGAATGGGAGATGATTGGATGAATGATAGTTTGATTGTGTACATTGAAAAAGATGTATTTGATAGTATTGATAATGAGGCTATAATGTTGCGTTTTCAAAGTATGAAAACCCGTCGTGGACAATTATGATTTGTAATATTGTGCTATTTTCTATGAATGAAGTTTTTGTTCATTAATATTGAAGAGTTTTTTCCTATCCAAGATAAATATTTTTGAGCTTCTTAATCTTGCCCCCATAACAGAAGGTTTCTGGATCCGCCACTGTTTGTTTGGAAATGTTTTCATGGATTTCTTGATTGAATGATCTCTTAAGTTTTAGTTGACGAACGATAACTTGTGAATTAGACTCTTTGTTTTGGAATTAAGGATCTAATGGATCGCTGGATTTAAGAATTTTTGAGACTTCAGTTTGTAACTTTGCTACCATCAAATGACTGTTTGAGGAGAAATAATTTATATGAGTTTGGAAGTGGACGTCACTTAGATGACTCTATGTTTCTACCTTAGAGAATCGTATAGGTTGTGCGCAATGATCTTCTGGAGTGAAAATGTATTTAACCCAATACAAAAATAGTTCACGAACTTTACTGTGATTCTCAATTTGGTCCATTAACTATAAAAAGTGTCAATTTTGTCCACGAATTTCCCAAACTGTACCAAAGCAGTGCAAACGTTAACTTCCATCCTAAAAATTAACGGAACTAGTCATGTGCACAACATGTAACTGCATTTTCAGGGGTATTTCAGTCCATTCATCACATTTTGACTTAAATTATGACTTAATTTTTTTATGAAAATTAACGTTTGTACTGCTTTGGTACAACTTGAAAAATTCGTGGACCAAATTGAGAATCACAGTAAAATTTGTGGAGCATTTTTTTATTTAACCCAAAAACATTAAAGTAAATTACTCTAAAATTCATTTTACAACCCTAAAATGATAAACAAATCCATCTAAAAAGTTGGAATTATGAATAGGTCAACTTTATACAAATAATAAAGCTCATTTTATGTTCTATTCTGTAATTTTGGTGCCAAGCACTCGGTGAGTTTTTTTTTTTTTTTTTTTTTTAAATCGAAAAATTGCCACTACACAGTGGCAATTTATAGTGTATTTTTGCAATTTAGATAATTACTGTTGCATAGTGACAGTGATTGCCACTGTCGGACAATGGCATTTTGCCGAGTGTTTAATGGGTTGTACCGAGTGCTCGGCTCATTAAAGTTGACCAGTCAGTCACCGTGTTTTTGCAGGTGCACTGGCCGATCAGGGTATTTTTCGATTTGAACTTTAAAAAATAAAAAATAAAAAACCCAAAAAATTAATGCAAAATTCATCTACCGTGTATGGGTTGGCGTTCAAACCCGACCCAAATAAAAAAAAACAAAGGCAAGATAGCCGTTGTAAAAATTTGACCCGTAGCGATATAAAAAATTAATTAAAAAGATGTAAAGATTCGAATTGTAGACTAATGGTACCAAATTAAGGTCATTATGAAAGGGGTAAAAAGCTGAAGTTGGTAGTGGGTCAGTGACTCACTGGCTCAGTAGGGTCGGAAAAATATCATCCAACGGCTCTCCCCATCTAACGACTCTATTTTTCGGAGTGGCAGTCGCGTGCCCGCCCGTCTATCACAATTTCAAATTCTCTCTCTCTCTCTCTCTCTCTCTCTCTCTCTCTCTCTCTCTCTCTCTNTCTCTCTCTCTCTCTCTCTCTCTACAAATGAAACCATTTTGAAAATGTTTCTCGGGCAAAGGACCACCAAGTCTTCCCTCATCTATTATAATTCAAAATCCCTCTATCTCTGCCATTCCGTTTTCTCTGTTTCTTCAATATTCATTGGGTGGGTTTCTTGTGTAATTTACCCAGACCCAGATTTTCAACAAGCTCCATGGGTACTTGTTTCAGCAAGAAGAAAGGCTCCTCTCCTCCTTGTGCTTCTCTTTCTCCTGCTACTGCTGCTGGTTATGTAGTTACTTCTTCAGGCGCACCATCAACGCTAGTAGTGGTTGATCCAAGTATTAACAACCACCCCAAATCCGAAGCAGTGCCAGGTGAGCTTAAAATGAAGCTGAACAAGGAGAAGAGGACGGTGCCAGGAAAACAAGAACAGATTGAAGAAGAAGAAAGCCAAGTGAAGAAGGAGATATTCATCATCAAACACCGCAAGAGCCACAGCCAAGATGATAGAGACAGAGATTGTAGATGCCCACCTCCCCAACCAGCAGATGCAGAGGGGGTTGCCTCTGCTCCCGTTACTACTACTACTACTACTACTACAACCGCCAAGGCTTGCAATGAAGTAGTGGATGACAAGGTTGCGGGAGCAGCAGCTACAGCTACTACAGGCATGGGTATGCGTGTGAGGACATCGAGCTGCAATAAAGAAGAAGTGGATGCCATTCTTATACAGTGCGGAAGGCTCAGCCGCAGCTCTTCTGGGAAGGCTGCTTCTTCTTCGGCTTCTTGTGACCGTGGCAGAAAGTACTCTGGTTCAAAGAGGAGCTATGACTTCGATAACTGTGAGGATGATCATGTCACTGGCGCTTCTGATGATGCCAAGAAGATTGAAAATAATGACAGTCATGATGCTAATGGGATTGCAGCAGAGAAAACCCACCACCACCGGCAACGCCACCGGCAATCCTCAAGGGCTTCTCCTTCTCCTCAAGGGAGGAGGAGGACCCCCAGCAGAGAAAGAAACCAGCAGCAGCAGCAGCGATCCAGTAGCAGAGAGAGACGGGCGAGTCGGTCCCCTGGCCGACGCTCATCGGAGCAAAATGCCACTTGTAATGTGAATGCTAACACTTGTAATGCTACTGCTGGTGCTAATAATAATAGGCCAGGGAAGATGGTTTCAGTCCCTGCCACCATTTCTTCCTTGGTGATGGACAAGAGCAACAATGGAGGAGAATATACAACCACCAGTACCACTTCCATCAAGCGGATATCGGTGAAGAGAAATGTCGGTGGTGGTGGGGAGGCAGTAATGGTGGGTTCAAGGAGTGCCGCATCGCCCCGTTCTCAGTCCCCGGCCAGATCAGCAAATGTTAAAGCTTCCAATGAGGGTCAGCAGCAGCAACAGCCTTCGCTTAGCCGCAGCACTTCAAGAAAAGCAGAGCATTCGCCCTGCAGAAGGAACCCATTGAGTGAGATTGATCCTAATTCCCTTGCATATCCACAAGAGCATAATAACCACAACAGCAACAGCAGCACTAGCAGGGTACAAAACAGAACCAAAAGAGGAACCACCATCGAGGGTACAGAAGAGATTGTTTTGAATCACCTGGTAACTTCACTTCTTATTTTTGCCTTGCTTTATATTATCAGCAAACCAACCTCTAATCGTATATGAAAATGTTTTCTCAAGTTTAACCATTCATCTTGCATTGCAGAAACCAAATGTGGAGATCAACAATAACAGAGTTATGAGTGCAAACTGCTCTGCAAAGGAGAGGCAACAGATAATAGGGGTGGAAGAGGCTAAGGCTAAGGGACAGGCACCAGCAGCGGTAGCCTCAGGAGCTGATTGCGGGAAACCCCAAACATTAACAAGAAGCAGGTCCTCTAGACGATCCCGAGACCTAGACATGATCAATCCTGAAACAACCCTCCTTTCAGATCCTACGCCGTCTTATACTAGGCTGTTGCTGGAAGACATACAGAATTTCCACCACCACAACACTAGTACTAGTACTGGTGTAGTATCACTACCCCCGTGTGTCACCAAGGCCTGCTCTATCCTAGAAGCTGTTGCCGACCTCAACTCTGCTACGAGTTCCAATCTCTCTTGCGCCTTCTCCTCTGGGGACAGAAAAAGCACCCCCCCGACCGCCCCGACAGATCAAGTAAGCATGAACTGTTCACTAGGTGCTAATATTGTTCGAAAGAGCATAGTTGTCGAGTCTGAGGTAGTTGTCGATGATGATCTAATGGAGCCAAGCTTCCACAAGTATGTGACAGTGAGAAGGGGTACTGGAGGAGGAGGGTTAGATATGGAGGACCAAGAATCATCGTCCGGCAGCAACAGCTTTGTGAGTGGTTCTCATTCTCAACAACATCATTGGGGCTTCTCTTCTTCTTCATGGGAACCCAATTCAGCTGATTCCACTGATAGCTGGACTTCAAGATCTAACACTAACACCAACACTAGAGAGCTGGGTGGGAGAAAGAGATCAGACTGTGATGGTCATTACCAGCAGATGCAGAGCGGTGGGATTAATGGACGTGGCAAGCTCACTGCTACCACTAACGCTAAAGGTCTTCCTCACACAATTTCAGCAGCTGCATCCACGTAAATGTAGTGAATGGCTTTTTTTAACTATTCATTCAGCTTCAGTTTGTACCTTTCAATTTAAACAACTATCCATTGTGACGTTGATAGTTGCATACTTGCAACGGGTTTTATTCAGTTCATTTTCTTTTGCTCGAGAATCCTTCTTAGTTCTAACACTTTCCTTTCTATAATTCATTCCGTCTGCGCTTAATTCAGACAGTTCTCAGCTGATCAGCTGTTAATAAACAGCATTGCTTATTAGTTGCTCCATTGCTAGCAAAATTGATTTGGCAAGTTCTTGCCTTCTGGTTGTTGGCTTAGAGAAAAATCACTATGAAGATTTGTTTTAGCCCTGCTCAAGTTCTGATCTAGGTTGGCACGAAACCTACCTCAGAAGTCCCAGATTTTCCATTTCCTTTAGTGATTAAAAAACTCAAGCTTAAATCCTCAAAAGATTCACCACCATAACTCCAGACTTTGCATATTAACTAGATCATACAATATCTCTGTACAAATATTATCATACAATTTAACTTTACCAAGAAACAAGATTTCCCATGGAGACAAATAATAGTAACTGCAACAGCGAGTACAACCCAAGTAAGCTTGATAAGGCCTAAGAAGCACCAAAAGTTCTACCCAATATTATGCTCCAAGAATATGATTGCAACCATTTGAACCTTTCTTTACAGTAATTACACTAGTAAATGCATGGTAAGCTCTCCAACTTTCTGTCCTTTTCCTTATTATTCACTGTGTCAACACAAGGTGCCTCAATTCCCACCCCAGGGCACTTTCAGCAACTTTAAAATCTTTTTGTAAAAGGTGGGAGGGTCAGGATCCAGCCTGCCAATCAGCCTAACTACCTTCTGTTCACATGTAAAATGCATCCATGCTGATTATATGCTTCATTCCACAATAGTTTTGTAGTTAACCATGTATATTGCAACAACAGTAATGATGGCCCCACCCAGTTGCAAGGATGAAAATGTCTCACCAAGATATAGAAACCTGCAATCAGAAATCAATGAGGCACGAATAGTGGGAATGGAAAATTATTAATATAAAAAAACAGAAATCTACCAATAATCCCTAGCAGGTGTCGTGTACTTTAGGAAAGTCCCTAAAGTCTGTTTATTTATTTATAGCTTATTCGCACATTTACTCCCTCAAACTATAATTTTGTCTCACTTCACCCCCCTGAAAGTTTAATGTCTCAACTTACCCCTTAAATGTTTATCCTGTGTTCCACATTGCCCAAAACCGTCAAGTCCATCAATGCCACAATTATAGTTTCAGGGGGTAAATGTGCAAATAAGCCTTTATTTATTTTCCTTTCAATGCGGTTGGGTGATCTTACCCAAATATCGAAGCAAACATTGGAGTGAGAAATGTAAGGGAGCTGAGCTTTGTCAGGCTACCTGAAATCCATTAGAAATAGTACCTCAATTCTACATGCAGAGAATATCAACTCTACAAGTAATAGTATGAATCAAGTTGACTAAGTCAGAAGAAATAGCTCTCGGAACAAAAAATAGTGACTTTAAACATTGATAAGCAACTTAAAAGTGAAAACTATATGGTGAAAGGGAATCACAAGGTTTGAAAAGAAAGTACTGAAATTTTAATGAAAGATAAATCATAATAAAATTTAGAGAATACCTTTTGTTGCACTATAGAAGTAAACACCATAGCTGATGGCACTTCCAAAAATGGATGTATACAGGAGTGCCAAAACATCATTTACTGTGAACTCCATGAGACTTCCACTGATAGCATTGTCATGATTAAGAATGGAGATTGCAACAAGAGGTAGACCCCCAATAACCATGTGCTGCAACAGAAAACGCACACATCCCTTAGCTCTATTTTTCCAGAAGATATAAAATAAAATATGGCATGTAATGGTCTAAAGCTAAGTAAATAAACATCAGAAATTTTTATGACTTTGAACAATACATTGCCAAAGGTACATAAGCCCAGTAGTACACACTACTCAAGCCTCCTTTCTTTGGCTTGTACTCAAACCTCTCTTGAGTTTCATATTTTGAACACACTATATTACACTCAGTCATTCATACTGAAGTTGACAAAAAGATGTGATATATCTCTCATTATATCATTTTAAATCCAAACAGGCCCTAGAACCACTTTTTCTTCAAATATTTCCCCAACAAATATTAAGCAATGTGGACAGATGGAAGCTCAAAAATAACAGAAATTAGTTTTTTTTATTCAAATAAAGGCACCTCCTTGAGAAGTTAAATAACAAATGGCTGTTGTTTCTTTTATGGTTAGAAAATGTGTCATAAAGAAGCTGGCATAAATATGGCTGTGTTAACTTTCACTGAGTTGGTTTTCCTTGGCCAAATGAAACCATTTAAAATCAAGGGAAAAGGGGTATATCATTGACTAGCACTTTGAATCTGAGTGTAATTTTTGAAAAATCTGTAAATAAATAAAGCAGCAAACAGACAGAGTAAGAGGGTGGAAACTTTCTTCAAATGTTGAGTACATTTAATATTCCTATTTTAGATTTATACACTGAAGAAGGTAAGAATTCTCAAAATAACCATCAAATTTTTGTAACTGCAATAAAGAATTCCATGATAGACACAAGAAATAATATCAATAATAAAGTTATTATCAAGTGATTACAGCCTACCCATCCAGTTGCCATAATAGGGTCAGAGTACTTGGAAACCCAGCGCACCATGACTGTGCCAACTGCCATGCTTTCAGCTGCGAGAAGCATCCACCACTCCCCACTTTGCCACAATGAAAAGTTACTTCCATCAAAAGCAAGTGAAGGTGCCTGGAGAATAAAGCTTAGAATTATACAATAGCTACAGGGGTAATGCAATAGGTTCCGTGGAAATCAATTTTTCTCAAATACAATTAGATCGGAAACTCAGAATAGCCTTCTAAAGCATGTGCCATTATATAAATAAGTAAACAAACTAAGAATTTTTTTAATAGCACAAAACAGGAGAAATAAATTGTACAGCCCCTGGAAAGCTATATCTGAAACTGTCTGCACCTTGTTGAGCTTAGACTATTGAAATGCCACCACCCTTCCAAGGAATTGAATACCATACATCTCACCCCCGCTCCCACAACGCACACATACCCTCAAAACACCACTGCCATTAGAAGGGGTAGTTCTTGAATTTTAAATCCATGATGAAGAAATGAACAGAGAATTGTCTATGGCCTAATTGTTGCATCTGAAAAAATTTAACTAGTTTGAAAATTGATTATATATAGAACCAAATTATAGAAAAAGGTGATTGCTCACTAACTATAGTTCCACTTTATTTTGCTTCAATGTTCCAATAGTGTTATTCCTAAAACTGTATTCACGCGGATAAGTGACTTAAGGCTACTTGTTAATGGATGAACATAATACCTTTTACAATGATTGATGAATAAGTATTCATGTCAAGCCTAAACTTCTACCTGACCCTCCCTTGATACTCCTATTTTCAGATAATTTATATATATTGGAGAGTAAAGTTTCAATTCAATCTCAAATTATTTGATAGACCATTATTATGGGTGAACATAATCTAGGGAAAACACATTTCATCTCACCCCTCTTATACAAACTTAAATTAAACATAACCCTTTTTCCTTTGAAGTTTGGGTTTGAGCCGCTGACCAAGCCATAGACTTAGCTCTCTTAACCTCATCATTCATTAGAATGCTTCTAATACTAGGTCCACAATTCACACCCCACCTGCCTGTATTCCCCACGTCTAATTAAAACTTTTAAAATTATATTAACCCGCGACCTCACCCTAAGCCATAAGCTCCAGAATCCCAATTCTAAGCCCTAAACCCCATTTCTAAACCCTAAACCCCATTTGTAAATTGACACTACCATGCATATTTATATTTGTACCAATGGTCAATGTGACAATGTGGTCATTTCCGCAACCAAAAGTTACTTGACATCCGCAAGCCAGCCGGGGCTGTTGACCATTATGGGACAAAATTATAAAGCAGAGTAACCATTATGGGAAAAAAAGGCTCACTATGACCATTATGTAATATTGAAATGTTTCAGTAATTTATATGGAATTTGCTTTTTTTTTTTTTTGTTGGTTACAATATAACTCAATGTGTCCGAAATACCTGAATTATAACTCATTTTTCTGTCTCACTGAAGGAAAGGCTTACCTCAAGAAGTAAAAGTCCAATGACACCAAGAACAAGCCCTGCAGCTCCAATGAACCCAATGGACTCACCAAAGAAGAAGGCGGCAAGTATAGCCACCGTCAAAGGTTGTGAATCGATTATAACCTGCAAAATATGCAATGGTTGATGTAGATTAGATTAGAGGGAATGCGTGACGACATTATACAAATTGAGAGAGAGAGAGAGAGAGAGAGGGAGAAACAAAAACTTACACTGCCCAGACCAGCGGATGTCCTCTGCAAACCCAGAGCAAGAAATCCTTGAAAGCAAGCAGCATCGATGAGGCCAAAAAGTGCAATGGAGAGCCAAGCAGTGAGGCCGGTTGGAAAAGGGCGGTCTCGGGAAGCGGCGAAAGCAACGAGGAGAAAGCCAGCAGGGATTAGACGGAAGGCTGAGACGAAGAAAGGGCCGGCCCTTGGCAGAACCTCCTTCATGGCCACCATAGCCGTTCCCCAAAAGAAGAAGGGAGAGACCAGCACTGCCCATTCCTGCACTTGTTGTATCAAATCCAAATCCAATCCAAACGACGTCTGTTCAATTTCTTCAGAGACCACGCACTCTACGTCCTGGCCTGTCCCCACAGAATCAAAATCATCGCCAGAAGATGATGATGAATCTTGGAGTTGGGTGTCGGTGGAGCAATTAGCAAGAAAACGTGGTTTGGAATGAATCGTGGTCCTCGTGGAGTTGGAGTTGTTGTTGGGGTGTGGTGGCCGAAGCAACCGAAGCGCTTTGCTAGAGCCATTGTTTCGTTTTCTGATATTATCAACCAAACAGCAGCGAGAGACAGGAGGTTTGTAGCATTGGTAATAGCACCAGCAGCGGCAGCAAGAAGAGGCTGAAACTGTGGATGACCACCCCATTTGTTCTAAACCTTTTCAGTCATACTCCAGTCTCCACCCACATAAAAATATAAAATAAATAATTTCAGTGGACAGTGTGGACTGACTACTATTAAAGTATTTACTGCTGACCACACATCTACCATTTGAGAAATGTTTAGATAATGGGAATAGCTTAGCTGATCACAAATCACGTCACCAAGTCAAGAGGAGTTTCAATTTCTCAAAAAAAAAAAAAAAAAACAAAACAAAACAAAACAAAACAAAATTTTTGTGAAAAATGTAAATGTCCGTTGTAACTTGTATGTAGAAAAGAAAAATTAAATTTCAATCTCTTTAACTTAAATTTTTTTTTTTTTGAGAGAAATCTCTCCAATATTGTAAAAAAAAAAATATATATATAATAAGGTATTTTTTTTATCATAAATAGTCCCTCAAATCTCACTCAAACATCAATTTGGTCTCTAAAGTGTATTTTCACTCCATTAATGTCATCTCTCATATTTGCCACTGAACATAAATTTGATCCCTCCATCCAATTGTGTTTAATTTTCCATTTAAAATACCAATTTTTCAAGGGCAAATATGTCTTTATATCCCTAGACACTTTGAAAATTTGTCAAAAATAGTTTGGGACTCGAAAAAATTCTCTAAAACTTCTTACAGACTCGTCTTGAGTAGTACTATTTTTATATGAGGTCAAATTAAAATAAAATGTTATTTTAATTTTCTAAAAATTAGTTTGGAAATTCTAAATTTTCTAAAAACTATTAAACGTCAATTTGATAATTTGATTCCATATAAAAATAGTAGTAGTCAAAACGAGTCCGTAAAAATTTTTGAGGAATTTTTTCGTGTCTCAAGTTACTTTTGGCAAATTTTTAAAGTATGTATAGGGTAGAGGTGTCAAACGGCCCGGCCCAGCCCGTTTAAGTTAAGCTCATCGTGCTTTCCTGGCGTGCTCGGGCCGGCCTATATAATTAAAACTTAAACCCGGCACGGCCCGCGGGCCATTCGTGCTCATGTCGTGCCTTAAACGGGCCGGCCCATGGACCTTTTTTTATTTTTATTTTTTGTGGTGATAAAACTAATCTTATGATATTTTTTTTTTATAATTAAATATTAACATTATTTTTCATGAAAATTGAATATTTTTGTTAAAAGGTTATCTAAAACTAGAAAAAAAAATATTAAAATAGTCGTGCCTAATTCGGGCCCATTTCGTGCCCGTGCCCGTGCTCGTGCTAGGCTTGGCCCTTGTTATGCTCGTGCCGTGTCATGCTCGATGGGCTAAAAACTTCGGCCCGGCCCATTTAATCATGTCATATCGTGCCGTGCCTATTTTAATTGTGCCGTGTCGTACTCGGGCTGGCCCGACCCGACCCGTTTGATACCTCTAGTATATAGAGGGTGTTAAGATATATTTGCCCTTCAAAAAATGGTATTTTAAACAAAAAATTAAATAGAAGAGGATAAAGAGACTAAATTGATGTTCGGTGACTATTTAATCAAATTAATATTTTGATAAAACTTAAGAGCCTATTTATGATAAAAAATCTTATAATAATGATCCTGAACTTTATACCAATGAACATACTTGGTATATCACGTTAGGCCTACTACTATGCAGCCGGAATGTGTGACCCAAAACCCATTTTGGGTCACAAATGGGTCACACCTTAACATTATGGGTCGGAAAATGTGACCCAAAAGAGGGTGTAACCCAAAAGAGGGTTTCAGTGTGAGCCATTCTGTGTGTGACCCAAAATCACTTTATCAGCCCACGTGAAGAGAGAGAAGCTGGAGCTGGGCAAAAAGCCAGGTGGGCCCCGCGCTTGTTGCTGCTGACGCACGGCTGCTGCTGCTGACGCAAGTGTCGGCTGACGCCTGGCTTCCTCGGCGCTTGACGCGTGGCGGGTTGGTTTGGTCACCAACGGTCCAGATGAGATGACCGTTGGTGATCAACGGCTGCTGCGGTTTGTAATTTTTTTTTTTAGATGGGCCGGAAATGGATCAAAGGCTGAGATTAATGGACCGTTGATAATCAACGGTCCAGATCGGCCATATCCTTTTTTTTTTTAACAAATATTTAATAAATCATTTAAAATAGATATAATATCCGAAAAATTGCCAAAAAATTCCCCAAACCCTCCAACAACTATATTTTCAAATGGGTCTATATATATCACACAACACTCATATGGTTTCATCACAATTTACAACCTTTGTTTACCAAATTTACACAAATTTTTTTTTTCTTTGTCATGGCTCCAAGAGGAAGTGCTTGGGTGGTAGCTGAAGATGAAGCCCTAGTGATGGCATACCTAGAGAGGTCTCCCGACGGTTGTCTTGGTGCCCAAAATAGAGCCGCCATGCTTTGGGAACAAATTTATGAAATTTTCAAGCGTAACATGGGGGGTGAAACAATTCGTAAGGTTGGCGGTGTTAAAGCACGATTCAAAGATATTGCGCGTGATTGCAACAAATTTTATGCTTGCTTATTGGAGGCCGAGCGAATGCGTGCAAGCGGTGCAAATGATGCCAATGTGGTAAGTTTTTATGCATTTATATATTTGCATGATTATTTTTTGTTTTATCCAATTATCAAGCATATTTATATATTTGTATAATTATTATATGTTTTGTTTATAAATGAAGCATATTTATATAATGGTATTACTATTTGAACCAAGTGTTCATATGATATTTTGGTCCCTTTGTGTGCATTTTGCAAGAGATTGGAGCTCAAGGATCTAGCCAACCACCCAAATCTTCGCCACCAATGGTTGAACCACCTGCCAGAGCCCAAACCACCCGTGCCATGCACATGCGGGAAGAACCCTCCGATTCAACCATGTGATGAGTGTGAAACCGAACAGAAGATCTCAGATTGGTATAATTACGGGGGTGTCAATTCTTCATCATCGGACTCCGAATAAGAAGTTCGATTCATTTTCTGTCATGTCGAATGCAGTTGTTGTTGTTGTTTTTTCTCTAGATCATCGTATTGTTCTTGTTTTTCCTTTTAGTGATCATGTTGTACTTGTTTTTCCTTTAAATCATCGTGTTGTTTTTCTTGTTTGTGGTTGTTGAAGTCCCGATATTGTAAGGCTTATGTTGTCTAATTTATGAAATTTTCTTATTTTAAATATATTCAATATTGACCTTATTTTAAAGATCTCATTAAAATAAGATCACTAGAATCATTTTTATTATACTTTAAATTTAAAATTATAAATTAAATATTACTTAATCAATATTAGGCATATTTTAAATATGTATAAAACACTGTGACCCAAAATGGGTCACAGCACCATAAATGTGAGAATTGGGTCACAGCACTATTTGTAACCCAAAATGGGTTTTGGGTCACAAAAAATGGCTTTACCATAATGGAAGGCCTTAGAAGAAAAAATGAATGAAAGTCCAAGTTTACCTTTTTTTTTTTTTTTTTTTTTTTGGGTTAGGAAGGTTTTTTTAACTGTATTTGTATCCCTTCACGGCTTCACCATACACCCAAAAAATCCAATTTTAATCTTTTATAAAACTAAAAAAAGTCTGGGTCCTCTTATGGTGACTTGTCGGCTGGGCGTCGGCTCACTTTTCATTTTTTCAACCCATACCCTTCTTTTCCTACCCCTTTGCTCAAACTAACTATAAGGAGGTTCCTCCGACCTTGTCCGCTTTCACATTTGTACATTATTGCAATTTATCTAGAGGAATAAGATGGATTTATCTATTCACATATGGATACAAATATACAATGGTTTTTTTGTTATTGCAATTTATGTATCCATTTAAATACCTTTTTTTCTATTATTGAATGAGCCTTACATGACCCAGTCATGTGGGTGGAGTATCTCTCAAATCAAACAACGCGTATTATAATATCAAAAATCTAACTATCGATTCAAGTTTTTTTTTTTTTAAATAATCTAAAAACAGTCACAATCGGACTTTTTCTTGTTTAATTATCTAAATCTTTCTTTTGATTTATAAATTTATTTTATTAGGGTTCTAGATGGAAGGAATTAACACATGGAGTTTTATATATGAGACGCGTGAACATATATATATTGCTTTAATTTAAAGGAAGCAATAAGGTTCCACGTACGGCACATAAAACTTAAAAGTCGTAATAGATGACAAAAGGATTTTACATACAGACGTTTAGTTGGTTGAATATTTGGCACCAAGGGCAGGCATATATGTAATAATATGTGAGAGCCCCCCAATAAATACATATACAATACAAAACCTACTACGTTACTACCTCAGCTCCTAGCCAGAAAGTCAAAGAAGGAAGCTTGCCTTCAACCGTGTCATATAGCGAGTACAACGACTCTTCCTTGCTAGTTCCTACCCTCGGCTTAAAAATTGGTTATAAGTAAGTCGGATCACCTAAGTCTACAACATCAAATCAATACAAAGCAGAATACAAAGCAGAAGAAAGAAATAATTTATTGATCAGTACGAATTAAGGTGGTGTTCATATATTCTTGATCTAATTCATCTGTTGTGGAAATTAAGTTGGATCGATTCGATATTATTGAAATGGCAGATCACCAAAGAATCCATCCAGTAGTCCAAGATGTTGAGGCACCTGGTGCAGCAGCACCAGATGTACCATTGGTACCAAGGGGAGCTTCTAAATCGGATAAAGGCGATCATCCTCAGGAGTATCCTCCGTTTCAAGGACGAAGCATTCCAGTGATGCACTCCGCGCCACCAAAGAAAAGAAGAAGTTGTTTCCGTAGGTGCCTGTGCTGGACAGTTTGCCTGCTGTTGCTCCAAGTGGTTGTGATAGCCATCACTGGTGGAATTATATTCCTTGTGTTCCGACCAAAACTTCCAAAATATTCGGTGGACAAATTGCAAATAACCCGGTTCAATGTGAGCGACGCTGATGGGAGCTTGGATGCTACTTTCGACGTGAGCATCACTGCAAGAAACCCTAACAAGAAGATTGGGATATACTATGAAGGAGGGAGCCGAATAAGTGTGTCATACACACCCCAAGGGACGAAGCTATGCGAAGGAGCTTTGCCGAAATTCTACCAGGGTCACCGCAACACCACTCAACTTGTAGTTCCTCTCACCGGAACCACGCCAGATGCCGCGGGCCTTCTCACCACACTCCAACAGCAGCAGCAGCAGACTGGCAACGTTCCCCTCACTCTTAGGGTCAGGCAACCTGTAAGAATTAAGCTTGGCAGCCTCAAGCTCCCCAAGATCAAATTTGTGGTCCGTTGCAGGTTGTTGGTCGACAGTCTTTCTGAGAACAATGATATTAGAATTCAGAGCAGTAGCTGCAAGTTCAGGCTTAGGCTATAATTCATGAATTCTTAATTTCTTTTTCTTTTTTTCGCCGATATATCCATCTATAGCCGATGATTCTTTTCTTTTCTTTCATTTTTTAAGCTTTGAGGATTCTATGTGATAATATATTTATACACACGTACACACTAGCTGCTTTGCTGCATTAGTGCTGTTTTAGCATGCTCTTTGTATAGCTAGCAGCTGCATGATCTGTTCAGAATATACGTAAATAAAATTGCCTCTAGCTCTCTCTCACTCTCTCTCTCTCTCTCTCACTAAAATTCTGCTTCCACTGGTATATGCTATCATCGATTCTGCTTCCACTGGAATATGCTATATCGGTTTAAATTGTTTAATGGTGGAGGAGATTTACTGACTTCGATCGAGTAGATCCATATTCGGATCAACTTGATATTTTTAAGTTCCTTGTATTAATCTTATAAAAATAAAATTCTGAAATTAATAGAGTACACTATAGAACTTGTCTTACTAAATTACAAGATACAGTTGCCACCAGTACTGTAGCGTGAACATAGATCCCATGGTGGTATGGTGTTCCTTAGGGGACCACTAATCGTTAATTGATGAATGTATCAAGTCAAATCAATCGTGTAATCTAAACTTATGATGTTTTTTAGGAAAGAGTGGACTGTGTATCTAACCATACATGTACGCACCCATAATGTATCTCCTATGACAAATCACATTAGCCTCTACACAATAGAGTCTGCTACCCTGTTGAAGAAGGGAACAAGAAGAAAAATGCGAAAAAATTGGCATCTCTAGAGGTTCAAGGCATGATCTGGCAGCTCTCTTGTTTTGCTGTTTTGGTGTTGGATTCAGATGGGGGCTATTTTGGTACAGGGATGGTTAAATGCAGTGAGAAGGGGAGGAAGATGACGAACTTTTTTTTCTTCACTAGGGCAAGATAAGACCACAAAAATTCCAAGAAAGAAAAACGAGAGGGTAGATCCAAAGAAAGCAAACATAAAGAATACGTTATAGGTTTCTGGCATCGACATGTTCTTACAAGTTACATCTACACCAAAGAATTATATGAGCCATAAAAAAACTCAAAATCTATGTAAAAAAAAATATTAATGCAAATAAATAAGCGAAGTTACCACTTAATTTAATTATTACAATGCAGGAACAAAGAAACATACTTGTATACTTTTTAGGAAGAGTTCCATCATCACCATGCATATACCTTCCGGCAATAGCAATTTTGATATCAGCTAAAGTTATCTGCTGGCCAATCCTTTGCAAAGCAAACTACCTTGCTGGTTGACCAATGTGCAGATCACGCTCCCCTTCTGATTCTCATTTCGTAATGGACATTGCTTGGCAGAATTGTGTGTCGTAGCTTGTCATGCTACTGTTGTTAGTGCATTAAATCCACTGGTTGCCTATATCAAATTGCCTTGAAATTTCATTATGTGCATGATTAGTGCATTAAATACCAAAAATAAATCCCATAAAAAAGATAATAAACGGTGTAAAACTCACCAGTTTCACTCACTCAGTTTTACACTGATGTCAAGTACTCACCTATAAAGTTCAAGAGTAATCCTGCCTAATATGCTTACACACGCCAAGATAGATACACACACATAAGGGTACATACTCACACATATATGGCAATTCAAGAGAACTCTTTACCTTTCTGTTTTCCTCTGAGCTAGTAGTTCACCCATTTTAACCATGAGTAAGAATCCCATGAAGAGAACCAGCTACACGACGACGTCGACCCCTAAGTCATTGAAACAAATTGTAAGTTCTCAGGCACATCCTCTTCTGATTTATCGAAAAAAAAAAAAAAAAAAAAAAAAAGAGATGCATTACTGTTCATTATTAAATAATTCTTCGGAAATGGCTTCCATATGCTTTCTCCTTTTCTCTTCTTTCACAGACTCTACCACTTCCTCACTCCCATAGTCAGAATCTCTATCATCAAGAAACAAAGAACAACATAATGATACATCTGGTGATGTTCTAAACGCCATACATAAATTGGATAGGATTGACAAAATGGATCTTACTTGTATGGGTACTTCAAGAATGGAATAAGATTGTTGAAGCTATTCCCTGATTGAATATTTGTCTGCAGTTCCATAATAGAGAGAGAGAGAGAGAGAGAGAGAGAGAGAGAGAGAGTCTTTCAAAATGCAAGGTAGTTTAACAGGTATGCATTGAGCATATTCTCGTCATAAACAACCACTAAAAGTATAAAGGCACTGATAATCGATTGTGTTATAACATCTTAATCAGCATACTTGAAAAGTGCACAATAAAGTCCATAAAAATTTTCCCGTTGCTTACAGGAGAGCAATGGGTTGCCTTTTTCTCAGATTAAGCATGTTTAAGAAATTGGGATTGATTTAACTTGCGTATAAATCAGCTAAATTCAAAACTATGCAACATAAACAGGAGTTGATACTGTATTATCACTTGACATACCAAAATATATTAAAGGACATACGCCTATTGAAACCTCACCGCACGGTATCAGTATGTAACTGGTAAAGTGACGAGGACATCGTTATTAAACCATTCAAGGTTTATGAGCAGAAAAGATGGAAAAAGAAAAAAAATGATCGAGTCCTTTCATTGTGGCTGGATTAAGAGCAGAACATTACTTCTCTGCATTTATGGCTTTGTTTCCAGCAATTTATTGGGTTTATTTTCAGTTTTATTTTCTTCAATACTTATGTCAGTTTCAGTTCAAATAAACTTTTAAAGCATAAGTTTCAGTTTCATAAAATTAATTAGGACACTTATGCATGAGTTATCTTTAGGAATTTGGGGAGTTTTTCTTTGTAATTGGGACTTTAATGCTAGTCTATTTGGGAGGTATTTTTAGATGTATCTTGCTGGAGAAAAATAATGATGATGATGAATAAAACATTTTATCAGAAATTTTCTGGTTTGTTAATTTTCCTGCGATGGGAACTTTTGGTGTGAAGCCAAGTTTTGGGTGTGAAACCTTGTGATCATCCAACTACTTTATCTTTCTATAATCTGAGGTTAATCCTTCTTGTCTTTGAGCTTTCATTATACACCTCTCAAGTAAGTGTTCCTTGATATATTATTCCCTTTCCCTGCAAACTTTCTTCCTTTCTTTGTTTCTTCAATCTTACATCCATTGTTGAACTCACTTCACTACTATATTCTATTTAGTTCTCTGCATTAAATTAGAACAACCCTAAGCTAGAGGATTCAACACATTCATTATTACCACTTCAACACAAGATTTTATAAGGAACTTTCTGTGGGTTTAAAGCTGATTCGTTTCATACTAATCTTACTTTTGAATTTTCCTTATATGAGTGTGGGTGTTAGCTAATTTATATTCAAAGCTTAAAATTAATTATAGTTGATCTTGGCTTTAGTATCATATGCATCATAAGCTTAGGTCATTACCTTTCTGAAGCGTTTGAAATTTATGAGTCTGTTGTTTGCAGTTGTAACAGCACTGGTACAGGGTACGCTCGTATCTCGCACAATCAAGTCATGGCTAAAAATAATATCTGCAGTTCCACTTTCAGACTCGTCAAGCTTGCCTCTAATGGTGGATATGTCACTACAATGTCTAGAGCTCATGACATAGTTATTTTCCAATTTGGTAGCTGCGTGATTCATGGAGATTTCATGGGGCACATTTTCGACAACTCCAGTGCCAACAGATGCAGTTTCCGGAACTGATGCAGCTGTTTCTTCTACATCAGAATCAGCTACAACCGTTTCATCTGTGGAGCATGATGATGATACAACTACTGCAAACAACACATATTCAGCTACATTGCCTTCAAAAGAAACAACACACACGTGTACTACCTTCTTCACTGTGCGAATAATACTCACTTCAATAAAAAGAAAACAGTGTGGAGGTGATACAAAGAATAATCTCAGCTACATGCAAAAGAAACAACACACACACAAACACACACATGTGTACTAGCGTCTTTCACTGCATGAATAATACTCTCACTTCAATGAAAAAAGAAAACAGTGTAGAGGTGATACAACGAATAATCTCAGGAAAAAGAAAACTGATAAAGCAGTTCTTTTTAGTGACAATGTGCTATAATTAAGGGGAGAGTGGGGTCAGATTTCGGCAGATCTGGTTTTCTCACACTGAGACTTTGCATCAAGGTTCTTCCACATAATTAGAGTCAAGTAGACACGTCATGTTTCCTTAAAGTGGTTTTGCAAAATATTTAGTTTTAAAGGTGATTTAGTTGTTTTTCCTCAGAAGGTCTGTTTTCTCGGTGCAGCAGGCCTTCTTTTGGTACAGCACCTTTTTTATCTTTGATTTGGGGTATGACAGATCACAGATATGTACTTGGCTTCTTCTGCATTGGGCATGACTTCTCTGGCTCGGGTATGCTGTGTTTGAATTCAAAAGATGTTATTTTGAATTATTTTCAGACTTATTCCAATAAGGTGAAAGAGAGGGGTGGGCTAGTGGCATTGTGAGCCAGAGTGCATTCCCAATAGATATTCCTCATATCACTTCAATTCAATTGAATGGGTGTAACTACTTAGTTTGGTCAAGATTGCTATTTATTAAGGGCAAGATTCATATATAATATATTTATTAATTTATATAAACAACTAGAGATTCATATTTTCTCAACAGTCCTTGTCCTTTATCCCAGTTGTTTAGACTCATCAGAGCAACTAATCTATTACGACAATGTAACTATATGAAACCTCCAAAACCCTAGCATGCAAAAAAAAAATATATATATATGTGTGTGTGTCTCCTAAAACCTTCAAAGTACCAATAACACAACGCATAATGAATCCAAAAGACAACCAGAATACTCACCGCAAGGTGATTTTAACATAGATGGATCCAGCCGTCCATTTAAAACTGCGCATATTATGCCTATTTCATTCACTCTTAATAGTGAACCAAGCTTACTGAAGTGATCGTCTGATAATCTTTCCGGGATAACACACACAACACGATCCTTTTCTCCACATTCAGAGCTCTGAAAGGAAATATACATCCCAAAAGATTCAGAAAATAAGCCAAATATAGAATATCCCTCAAGCCATGCACAATATGACCAAACTTACAAGTTTAAAAAAAAAAAAAAAAGCCTAATTTGTCTAGATTCTAAACTCCAATTATAAGACACAATTTATAATGCCACAAGTTATAAACCTAAGCACAAGTGCAAGCACAGTTCCTGATTCTATAGGATCTAGAGAGCATGCACCTTGGTTACCTTGGTCAAAATAGCAAGAATATTCAAAATATGAACCATGATATGGCAGTTGATATTCAAAATAACTGGAAAGCAACCAAACTCACTGAACAGCTAACAACAATATCATCCACAAAAACTTCCAACGAGTTGCAATTGTTGGCCTAGAACTTTCCCTTCACGTCATCTCCTATTAATTTTATTCAGAGAATCTGACTGTAAATTCACTGTTTGAGCACACTCAACCTATAGACTTGAAAACTCATTTTTTCTGCTCACATAAATTTGTGTTTACATTCTATGTAGAATCACAGACAATAAATAAAATGTTTCAGATATGATAGGTCAACCAAAAAAGATAAACCCATATTAAGTATTGATAATAAAGACACTTTTTATCTTCCGATTTTCATAAGCAATAGTATGTAAAGACTAATACTGAACTAAAAAGAAGAACACTAGTATGAGTTTTCTATGATTTTAATTTCGATAACCAGAAATTTTCCTAGCAAGTATGTGAAGAATTATATAAAATAAATAAATCTACCTATAATCAAACAGTGGATAACGTGCAAATAATAGAACAAATGAAAAAAAAGAAAAAAAAAACAGTTAAAAAAGAGAACTTTTTAATAAGAACTTTAAACAGACAATATAATATCAATAGAGTAAACATTTGAATGCAAATGAAAGGAGAAGGTGTTCATGTAAGTATTTATACATAGTTCAAAATTGAGAATCATACTTTGCTATTTAAATTAAACCCTTCGATGGAAAAAATCTTTGCACCACTCACTTCCAGTAAGGACTGCAACCTATTCCTGAATTTATACTGTAAGAGCATAAAAATACAATAGATTAGCATATAGCGCAATCATTTCAAAATGTTCAGACAAGATTTGAGCTCTCAAACATGAATGTATATATGCATTGGAGAGAGCAACAAAACTATTTATTACCCATCTGCCCAAAACAATTTACAACTTGTAAAATCCTACTTTAGTTTTTAAGCTTTCAGTGCTGACTAATCTGTGTTTGCATGTAAGGTTATTTATAGCCAAATGCACAGATGTTAACATTTAACAAATTTCTCTAATAGAAAAAATCATGAACAAATATGAAAATATAATTTCCTTTTGCAAGGATCACTAGTAAATTTGAACTCATATGAGTTCAGAAAAAAATGAATGTAAATTTTCTAAGGGATTACAGGAATCAAAACATTACCGCAGATATTGAGTCCAACAAAAAGGTGTATCCTTCTAAACAGTTTTCGCGAGTTCTTGGGTCTGCAAGTTTGACTGATACTCCTTCCACTGTAAGTGTTGGAGCAAAGCTGATTAAGGGACAGAAGAGAACATTAATTTATCAGCTCAACCATTGGTAATCTACTTGGAACTCAATAAATAGAGGTAAGATCCAAAACAAGATTAGAATTAACACTCACGGTTTGCAACTAGGAAGCTCAGTGCAAATGTTTTTTTCTGCAACACACTAATAAACCGCAGCAATCAGTAATAATAGAGAAGTGGAATGAAAATAGAGAGCATATGTTACATTGAAAATGTCCCATCAAAGTAGTAATAAATAGTTCTAGATTTAATTATTTTTGCCTTTTAGACAATTAGGCATACTTTTTCATCATGTTGTGATACCAGTGCTCATTTTCAAAATGCCAAAAAGATGGGATAATTTATACAAAAAGGTAATCAAATAAGAGAAAAAAGATATAGGAAGAACTGTACAAAAACAACACATGGAAGCATCCAGGCTATCCAAACAAATCATTCCATTCATAGGGAAAGCAAGATGTCTGAGGCCAAATTCAAGTTAAACAAAGCATAAACAAGAAGATATATGCAAATGTCATCGATAAGAAAATCATTCGCAAATCGCAACTAAGTTTAAATTCCACAAAATTAGTTCATCAAATTTTCTATTCTAAAATCCAAATTCTTACAATGATCCTACTAAATTAGGTATTAGAAACACAAATTATTTCCTGCATGCTATAAAATTATACTATTAAAGGCAACAAATATGACTGACCATACCAACTCTTTCCCTGTCCAAATCAACCCCCGTATCTTTGTCTTTACCTTTATACTCTGTCTTTACCACCTTCAACTTTCCAAAAAGTTGAATTAAAAAAAAAAAAAAGCAAAAAGTTGCCTCTTTAAGAATTTATGCATCATCCTAAGTGACACATGTAAGAAACTGTTAGAACCACCATACCAATTTTACTGCAGGCAACCTGAAAGCATATGAATCCATGTAGCATCATACTTCCAAGTCCTTTCACAAGACTGGCAGTAGTTGGGAATAATTATTCGGATAAGACGTTGGAAATAATTTGTGCCTAGATAATTTCCCCTTCACTGTCTTAATCCAACATTTACATAATTAGAAATTGGCTAATCTCTTACCTAAGATTTATTATATTTGGTTCATCTTTTAAGAATAAAGGGCCCCATAAATTTTGTTCATTAGTTTTCCTAGATTACAGTAACTAAGACTAGAATGAGTCTTATTATTCTTTTTACAGCATTCTTAAGCATGGTGACAATCAGTTCCAAGGTTTCCTTCTTCCTCAACAGAAGTTTTGATTATTCAATTATGCAATAAGGATATCAAAGTATCTCATTGAATGACATTAGGCAATTGGCACAGAATCATGTTATATCCTCCTTAATCTTCCACCCTTTCATTTAAACTTTAGTAAAAGCCACATGTATGATAACAGCCAAAAGTTAGGAGAGGTGATAAACCAAGAACTCCTAGCTATCCATAACATTTATAAGATCAAACAAGTCCTACCAAGCAATAATACACATGTATCACATTAAAACAATCAAAGATGCAAAAAGCATATTCAAAGACTTTCAGGCACAATTAATCACTTAAGAACAGCAAAGCAGGATCTTAAACATTGGCCTACCTCAACCCAACTACTAAGAACAAAAGGTTTCTTTGCCACAATAGCATCCAGTAGATCTTCTTTCACAGGCATGGGTTGGTCAACAAGTACATGTGTGCACTCTGGACTCAAATTATAGGTGATACGAGCACCTTTAATGAAAGCATAATAGTCAGTAACTGTCACAGTATCACTCTAATAATAGGACAAGCCACATCAATTAGCAAGCAGTACGAAGAACTGTCAAGTTAGATTTAAATTCAGCCTAAACCAAAACCAAAACCATATGATGTTTCCAACTAATAATACATTTTTTTGGTTAATTACACTTTGCACCCCTGAAGTTTAAGTAGAATTTCATATTGCACTCTGATCTTTAAAACGTTCCAATATTAAACCTACTTACCTAATGTTTGAAAAACATTGCAATGGTTGCCTTATGTTAGTTTAGCCGTCAATTTACACAGTTTTTTGTCTGAATTTTATACTGATGTGGACAGCAATTGCACCATGTGGCATTTGAAGAAATTAAAAATTAGAAAAAGCAACCAAATTTTTTACCCTGGCTACACCTGCTGTTCAAGGAACTTCTATGGTTTGCATGTCAACAGCAGCAACATCTGAATCACGAAGGCTAACTTCAGTGGTTGGTGCTGACCGTATTGGTAGCATTGGTTCTTGGTTCAAATTATTAAAAGATTTAAACTGATTTAATGAATGAAAAATTGAAGAATAAACTTTGAAAAGAGCTATCTCCGTTGCACGTTCACCGTCCTTCATGAAATGGGGGAGCAAGATCACACCAACACCAACCACCACTATCACTGCCCATCTCGGCACTGTTTCTTGCTGACTTCATGCTCTGGTGTGACGAAGAAGATTCACAAACTCAAAATTTGCAGGTGATTACCAAAACGGTGTGACGGAGAAGGCTCATATGCAGAGCTTATGAAACAGATATTAGCAACAAGCTTTTCTCATTTATTATTAGAAACATATGAGGAGCATGTACTTGGTAAGGGCTTGATGGATCCCCTGGGCCTTTATGACAGATAAACAGTTGTCCACTGGCATCTGGGGTAATCATGATTTTCGAATAAGTGATGAAATCACAGAAATAGAAGAAGACGCCAGTATACGACCCACAGGTGTAAACCCAAATGGTCATAGGCCTTTTGAGGGTTGCTGTCATGTTAATTACTTAGTACTTAGTCAAACACTATGAAGCTTCTCTGTCACACCAGAGCACAAAGTCAGCAAGAGAATGGTGCCTGAAGGTGCGAGATCTGACCTGCTGTTAAGGAGACGATTGCTTTTGAAGTCAAGGTTGGACGCGAGTTCAAAGATGGGGAGGTGATAGTGGTTGTTGGTGTTCTTGCTCACCGATTTCAAGAATGACAATGAGACATTCAGCTGCAATTGCTTCTTTTATAAGTTTTATTTCTAAATTTTTATTATTCTTAAATGATCTTAAATCTTTTAATATTTTGAAAAGGTTATTGCAGTCTGTCTTGCCTGAGTGCTCTTTAATTCAGTGGACTTGGATCACTTTCTTTGTATTAGCACTATTTCTTCTATATAAGTATCTCAGTTTCCTAACCCAGGGAAAAAGAGGCAAGGGTGATACCCTATTCAATTATTTTGTCAAAAACATAATAAAGGTAAACCAATATCTATAAGAAATAGTGTTTAATTTGTTAAAGGCATTCGTATTTAATGAAATATAAGAACTTTTCCTTTTAATGTTAATATATATCAAAAATTGCATTACAAAGCACACTTATGAAAGCAACCAAGAGACATTACAGATGAAATTATTATAAACAAACATAAGAACATATAGTCATATACACATGGAAATTTTCAGGTAAACAATATGTTTCTCACTGGTCACTAACCGATTGATGAAAGTTTGTTTTGAAGGGGATGATTCACTTGGAATGGTTCTGAGCAGCACCCAAAGAAAATGAGTGGAACAAAGGAAAATCTGCCAGATTTGTATTACAAGATATAAGCATATCAATGTGAAAAAAATCACTGCAGTGCAAGTCCTACGTAATAGCGTTTTTAATTAACAAACATAACTGCATCTGGTATCATCCAGCAGCAGTTAGATTTTGATAAACAAACATAGCCTTGTGAGCTCTGAATGATACCATCATATTAGAATATGTAATCCAAAAACAGTTATATTCTTTGATGCTTCTTGCAAGTGCCACACATGCAGAAACTAAACTCAAAAAAGTAGTTAAATTACCTGTAGATTGCATTACCAGTTCCAAATGAAACCAAGTCCCCATCTCCTAACGATGTTTCTTTACTCGGTAACTCATGAATCTTTTTCATTGACATAAGGTTCTTGTTAATATACGTTCCGTATTTAGAGCAATCTCTAATCCGAACTTTGGAGGACAAAATAGAAGATTCGGTTTTTGGGGTAAGAACAGAAATCATTGCATCAACAACTATTTCCGCATGGACCCGAGAAACTCCTTTGTCTTTAGTAATATTTACATCACAGCCTACAAGGTCACGTAAGGTTAGATAATTTAATATCAGGGAGTCAGGGGTCACGTGTAGAGGACAGGAAAGAGCACAAAGGAATTCAACGCAAAAAAGCATTACTAGGGACCTGACATATCAGAGAAGACAGGAAAGAAGGGTGTGAGACTAATTTATAAAACAAAAAGGAATTCATCACCAAAATCATCCTGAGTAAGAACACAATTTTAGCCCAAGAAATATGGTGTGAGTGTTGCTTTGGCACTTGGTAACCAAGGAAATAAGAATCTATTATCTAAAAGAAATTCATATGATTATGATCACAAAATTTTGACACATTTTCCATTAAGCACTGAAGCAGATGCCTTACAGAATGTACTCAACAAAAAAGTAGCTAGTGCATGTAAAATGTCAGAAAGTTCGAGAGTACCTTTCCGACCCACTTTGTACGTTCCCCTTGCAAATATATAGTAGTGATCTTCACCTGTCATATTATGCTAATTTTGTTAGACATAAATTTGAACTAAATCCTTATCAACACATTCAAAACATAAAAGATTTACAAGAACCTATAGCATTGAGGGTAGAGACATTTAAATAAGCATTTTCAGTGATGACTTCTAATCTACTTTCACAATTACGGTAGAAGCAACAAGATAGACAGACAAACACATACTGTGGAAGTTTTAGATTACGATTAAAGTAATTAATCAAAATATTTCGGAAGTTTTCTGGGTTCTGGTTCATTTCCCTGACGGGGCTAATCAACAAACAAATTCAATTTCTGAGGAATGAGCAGGGGCAATAGACAGATGTTACCTGAGAGGGGGTCAGCGGGGAATAAACCCCAAACCATGCTTTCCTTTTTTATCGGATACCGAGAGTGACTGACCGAGATTGGGGACGGATTGCCGGTGCCTACATTCAATGAGTGAAGGAGATATGGGAATTAACCATCTGCTTGGCACATGCAACCGCCGTTTTCGAGTTACTGGTTTCCCAGTTTACCAGTCATGCCGCCTTAACCCTTTTAGACCAAAAATAAAAACAGTCATGGCGCCGAAGCGTCGCCTCATGAGACATGACTACATGAGATTTATAAAATTGGCTTTTTATCACAAATATTTCTTATATCCCAATTTACAAGTTATCAAGTAAATTAAAAATTGAATTAATTTATTATCCAAATTAATAAACATTTATAATGTCACAACTTCGTCCAATACCGTTAATTAAAATTTAAAATTTAAAAGTATTTGATCTTTTCAAGTAAATTTTATAGGATATTTTGATTTTTTTGAATCTCCATGAAATATGTTTAAGAGTGATATATTCATACCCTAAAATATTTTTTCCATATCCAAAACTTTACTTAGTATTTAAACAAAAAAAAAATTACAAGATAAAAGAATCACATCCCATACTTCACCCAGACCCATCCCCACCCCATCTCGCCGTCAGCACCACCACTGGCGGCCCCTCCTCCCTCTCTCTCTCTCTCTCTCTCTCTCTCTCTCTCTCTCTCTCTCTCT